>JAGDQP010028540.1:0-18475 GCA_022664845.1 Lepisma saccharinum | reverse complement strand
CACCTGTCCACATTGCTACGAACCTACCAGCGGTTGCTGTTCGCGTCAACCTTGAGCAGCATGTTACAATCCTGAATTTCTACATCACAAGGGAACAAGACTTTACGCTCCTTGACCTCCAGAATCTTTTGCAGCAGTTACCCCAACCTATAATTTTAGTTGGAGATTTTAATTCATATAACGTTATTTGGGATAGTGTTCGTACAGATGTTCGCGGTAGAATAGTTGAATCTTTTATTGACGCTTCAAATTTTGTTTTATTAAATACTGATGCTAACACACATTTTAGTTTGGCAAGTGGCACATACTCATCAATAGACCTGTCTCTCTGCAGTGCAGTTCTTGCACCCATGCTGGCATGGCTTGTACATGACAATCTATGTGGTAGTGACCACTTCCCAGTAATTTTAGACTTTTTAAACCTTTATCAAGCACCACGAAAGTTACCACATTGGCATCTGAAGCGTGCTGACTGGACTAAATATGAAACGCGTGTCCAACTACTCGATCAAGGAGATTTGCCTCTGAATGTTTCGGTTGAGTATTTAAACCGTGAAATTTTGCGAGCTGCCAGATGTTCAATCCCACAGTCTGGCCGAACGTCACGTCGGCGTTCTGTTCCCTGGTGGAACGATGAACTCGAACTAGCACGGCGACGGCGCAGTTGCGCTCTACGGATGTTCAATCGATATCTTACAGCGGCAAATTTTAATGCAGTTCGACAGTCACAAGCTTATATTCGACGTCTCATGAAACAAACTCGGCTTACATCCTTTCGGAAATACGTATCTTCCATTAATTCACAAACGTGAATCCGAGACGTGTGGGAACAAGTCAGACGTTTGCAAGGCAACTGTCGCTCCGAGTCATTGACTGCTGTGAAGCACAACAATGTTTTGCATACTGACCCAGAAGAGATAGCTAATCTTCTTGGAGCCACCTTCGCAGCAATATCCAGCTCTCAGCACTATAGTGCAAATTTCGTAAACAATAAGCGACAGGCTGAGATAATACCTCTATGCTTCCACTCTAATAATTTCGAACCAGTAATGTCTCTTTCACCGAGTGGGAACTTAAACTGCCTTGCGGGATGTTAGAAACACATCCCCTGGACTGGATAATATTCACTGTGAAATACTGCGACACCTTCCCTCCCAAGGAAGGTCTTCTTGTTAAACCTCTATAATCAGATCTGGAGGAATGATAAGCTTCCCTACTAGTTGGCAGAAGCTATTGTCATCCCCATTCTGAAACTTGACAAAGATAAACTAAAGCCCACAAGTTACCGGCCTATTGCGCTCACTAGCTGCTTATGTAAGCTATTTGAGAGAATTATAAATCGCCGCCTAATGTGGTACTTGGAGCATAATAACTTGCTTTCCAATGATCAGTGTGGTTTTCAACAATACCGATCAACTGTCGGCCACCTAGTCAGGTTAGAGTCTCTTGTTCAGAATGCTTTCCTCCGCAATGAACACGTTCTCACTGTGTTGTTCGATTTAGAGAAGGCCTATGATACCACCTGGAGAAATGGCATACTACGCCAGCTTAATGTATTAGGTATTAGAGGACACATGGCCCATTTTATATCAAATTTCTTACGTGATCGTTATTTTCGTGTCCGTGTTAGTGATAGTTTCTCAGAGCGTTATTTACAGGAGAATGGCGTACCTCAAGGGAGTGTGCTGAGCGTATCACTGTTCGCTATTGCAGTGAATAGTGTTATGGCTTGTCTTCGCCCTCCTGTGCAAGGTATTTTATATGTTACGACTTGACAATTGTCTGTAAATCTGCGAATATCAACCTCGCAGCCCGGCAGATCCAGCTGACGCTTAACCGTCTTGTAGACTGGTCACACCAGGCTGGCTTTCGTTTTTCACCTATGAAGACAGTCTGTTTACACTTCTGCCGTAAACGAAATTGTTTTGTGGATACGGATCTGTTTCTTGGAGACAGACAACTCCAGTTCGTCGAGGAGGTACGATACCTTGGTCTATTATTTGACACGAAGTTAAATTGGCGTAGTCACCTTCGCCAAATAAAAATTTCCTATACCAGAGCTCTGAACTTGTTACGTGCTTTAAGTCATCCCACTTGGAGTATTGATCGTACAACCTTGTTGCGCCTTTATCGCGCACTAATTTTATCCAAGCTTAATTATGGTTGTCACGCTTATTCCTCTGCACGATTTTCTGCCTTACATACGCTCGATAGTGTCCATCATGCTGGAATTCGACTCTCCACTGGCGCGTATCGTACAAGTCCTGTGACCAGTCTTTGTGCTGACGCCGCTGAACCACCGCTCGAGATTCATAGGATGTACCATGTGCTGAACTATCTTGCTAAGATATCATCTTTAGGAGGCCACCCAGCTCATAACTTAGTCGTATACCCAGTACAACGAGCCCTATATGAACGCCGTGGTCACGCTACCCGACCACTTGGCATCCGAGTTGTTGGAGAATGTGAATGCAGACCGCCCAACTGTCTGCCCTGTCCGTTTTAGTCTCCGTCCGCCCGCCCACGGATTGATATCTCTTTATCAAGTCTAAAGAAATCGGAGACATCCATGATTGAATTCCAGCAACGTTTTCGTGCGTTGCAGAGTCAGTACGCACGTTTTGTCTCTGTTTTTACCGATGGGTCCAAATCAGATGAATCTGTTGGATGCGCGTTTGTTGTAGATGGGGAAGCCCGCCAATTTTGTCTTAATCCCAAAGCCAGTATTTTTTACTGCTGAGCTATATGCTCTTTTAAAGGCTTTGGATTTTACTCTTGTTCGTGGTTTCAGCAGCATCCTTGTTTGTACAGATTCGCTCAGTGTTGTTCAAAGCCTTGACAATATGTATTCTAAGCATCCGCTCGTGCAAGATATCCTATGTAAGACACACGCCATCTGCTCTGCCGGTGGTGAGGTTGTCTTTTCCTGGATACAAAGTCATGTTGGTATCCATGGCAATGAATTGCCACACGAAGCTGCTCGTGAGGCCTCTTTAGGAGCTAACATTGATATTCAGCATGTCCCATTTCAGGACATGTTGATATATTATAGGCAAGTTACACGGAATGAATGGCAGCGACGATGGGATGACGTTGCTGTTAATAAATTGAAAGAAATTAAGGTAACTGTTGCTACATGGAAATCATCTTGCCGAGATAGTAGGCGTGAAGAAGTACTTTTATGTCGTTTATGTATAGAACACAGTCGCCTGACACACAGATATCTGTTACGACGATTGGATCCACCACATTGTAATAATTGCAATGTAGTTTTAAGTATTCGTCACGTCCTTTTAGATTGTCCAGGATACATTCATCTCAGACAACGTTATACCATTTCCAATGACATGGTGTCATTGTTAGGGAATGAACCAGGTATGTTGCGGAGAGTTTTTATGTATGTTCGTGAGACGGGATTATCTCCGTTTCTTTGAGATGATTATGTGCCTTAGCTGTTAAGTTTTATGTATTACAATTGTTTTATTTTGTGAAGGCCCATTTACAGCTAAAGATACATCTTTAGTTTTTATTAATTTTTATACTGATCATTTACACCAGTAAGTGTTTTCTGGAGACCTTTTACATCTTCAGCTTTTATATATATAAAATTAACAGCTACAGCTCGACGTGACAAAGATAAGGGCGGGACGGGCATAAGCCATAGTGCTGTTACCGCCCATACACTTCATTTTATCTTTATCTTTTGTATCCCTTAGTGTACAATCTGTGTGTGAATAATGTCCTAAACACTTCATTCTCTCTTTATTATCTCACGTATTGCTCGTCTCTCGAGTTGACATATATAGATCATCATCATCAGTGCTCTCCCGAAAGCAGTAGACGTCTTTCAAAGTAAACTAAGTCCTCTCCATTCTTCCCGATCTTGCACTTTCCTTTTTATCTCAACGTACGATTTATCTTCCGTGACATTGTCAAGGAGTTGACATTCTGTTCTTCCTCTTCTCTTATCTTCAGCCTTAAATTGCATTTTGCGCAGCCAATGTCCTAACCAATTTCTCTATATCTTCTTTATTGTCTCAGGATTTTTGTTCTCTCATCTTCTGTGTTCAGCACTTCTTCATTTAGCATCTTCTGTATCCAGCTGATTTTTTCATTCTTCTCCATGTCCACATTTCAAACGCTTCCAATTTTCTTTCCTCACCCTTTCATAGAGTCCACATTTATTCCATGAAACACAATACTCCATACAAAACATTTAATAATTATCTTCCTCAATTCTTTGTTTATCGATCAAAATTCTTCTCCTTAGTGAGTGCCTGTTTCATTACCGTTATCGCTTTGTTTTCCTTTTCACATTTCATATCTTCAATTTAAGATGAAACACTTTTTGATATCTAGTAACGTTAGGCAGTTAGTTATTATACGAGCTAAATTTGGTAGGTAAACAGTTAGCTTATGAATTATCTCTTGAAACTGCCAAAGATACGATACAGTACATAAAAAACTACGGGGTTTGGCGCATATTTTTTTCTTTTTTTTCCTTTTTTTAAAAGAAAATATTGAAATGCATAGAAAGAGCAATAAATATGCATATAAAGAGATTTATGTGCCAAAATATCACCTTAAGTGCCTAAAATGGTTTTGTTGGCAATAATTATGGGTACCTGTAACTTGCGGTCATTTTCTCTAAGTAAGTCTATTTCTGCACCAAGCCCCTCAACTGTTTCTTCTAAAATTTGCTCAAAATCTCATGTTTGTTTCAAAGAAAGCAAAATGAACCAACACTATTCTCAGGACGCCACTTTTTTCGAAAATTTCAACTTTTGATTCCGCGTATACAATTACGTAATTCATTTTAGATTCGAACCTTTGTTTACTATTCCGGGATCATGAAAATCCTCTACACCGTATTATTTTGGACCTACTAATTACACTTGTAGCTACCAAACGAAGAGAAAATTAAAGCAAGTTGTAATTTTTGGTAGTGAGCAAGAGCGCGTGTACTGCGGGAGAGGTTTTGACAGATATGACAACGCTGTCCGCCATACGCGCCGTACTGCATTTAAATCAGTAAATTTGCTATAGTTACACTCAAGTTGAGAAACGCTGTAGTAGTTGGATACATACTTAATAATAATAATAATAATAATAATTTTATTAGTCGTTAGACAACTATTTACAGTTGTAATAGACTTCGTCATAAAAATAATACAATAAAATATAGAATTATATAATAAAAGTTAAGATTATACAATATGTACGTAGTTTAATAATGGTCCCTTAAATAAGTTTCAAATTCACCTACGCTATATAGGCAACTATTTTTAAGCATATTTTTAATATAGCTGTCAAACCTTTTCTGATTCATATCACGAATAAATGACGGTAACAAATTAAAATATTTCACTCCACAGTACCTATAACTATGTTGCGTCTTACTTAGTCTTACATACGGCGTATCCATATTATCTTTCTGTCTTGTATTATAGTCATGGATATCGGTACGTCTTGTAATTTGAGCATAGTTTTCTTTGACATACATTAAACTCTGGTACACAAATACCGATGGTACAGTCATTATTTTATATTCACTATATAATTTTTTACAAGATACTCTATCAGATACACCCTTTATACATCTAACCGCTTTCTTTTGCCATTTAAATACATTTAAAGCCCCTTTAGAATTTCCCCAAAATAAGTTACCATATAGTAGATGGGGATGAAAAAAAGCATAATACGCAGAGATCAATAGGTCTTCTCCTACAGATGTCTTTAACTTTCGGAGCATATATAAAACTCTAGCAAGTTTTTTACACATTTCGTCAGTATGTCTATTCCAATTTAGTTTTGCATCCATATATATACCCAAAAGTTTGACAGATTCAATATTACTATCATTAGCATTTTCGTGATTCAAATTGAAATAGAGTGCAACAGTTTTTGCAGCATTCAAGGTTAGTTCATTATGCAAAAAACAACTTGAGGACGCTATTATCATTTCTTCATTCTTTTCTTGTAGTGACTTTCTGTTTTCTGCATTTGTAATAAAGGTGGTATCATCAGCATACAAAACAGATTTATGTGGTAAACAACTAGGCAAATCATTCATATATACAACAAAGAGAAAAGGACCAAGAACCGAGCCCTGCGGTACTCCAGTTTGTATGATTAATTCTTCTGACTTTACATTCATAATTTTAACAATTTGACGTCTATTAGTGAGATACGATTTAATTAAATTGAGTTCATTACTCTGGATACCATAAAACTGTAATTTTGATGCTAAAATATCATGTGACACACTATCAAATGCTTTACTTAAATCAACTAGAGTGACACAGGTGTAAGAGCGAGATTCAAACCCTCTTATTATTTCTGAAACAACTGATTCAACTGCTTTTATAGTGGAAAGACCAGTTCTAAATCCATATTGCGACATATTTAAAACATTATTATGTTCAAAGTACCTTGACAACTGCATTTTCATACATTGTTCAATAACTTTAGAAAATATTGGCACGAGAGAAATCGGACGATAATTATTCGGATCGCTTTTATCTCCTTTTTTATGAATAGGTTCTAATATTGTTTGTCTCCTGTGTCCTTATAACGATTCATGAATTATATGCACCATCTTTTCCTATTATGAAATATTTACTATATCAGTTTATGTATTCTAAATATTCACAAGGATTATCTAACTATGTTTCCGTCCTTGAAACAAAATATATGATACCGGCATTGCTTAAATGGCCCTTCTCGTCTTTGTTAATATATAGAAACAGTTCTCAAGAATCGTGTTCTGGTGCTTACCCTATCAATTTTTAGAATTCCAGCTTGAATGGACATTTTTTCAACAATATGTGGTTATTCAATATATATATTACGACTACTTATTACGTCCACGTTGTTAACTTCCTCCATGCTAACATTTTCTTGTTGATTCAATTTCATCTTTAGATTTTTACTAAAACTTTGTTTTTCTGTACTTTCATTCTGTTTCTTTGATAAACTAGATTAAAGTATTTGCATTTGGCAATATTAAAGTCAAAACATTTAAAAGCGTCAAAGAGTTTCAAAGCGTCAAATTTATATTGTAGAAGTGCTCCAATGCCTAGGTGATACAGAGTGATACAAAATCTCAGGCATTCAAATATCCTCCTGAAAGAAGTTCCGTTGTACAACTTTTCTCAAAGATACCCACAAAAAAACGGCGAATGATTCAATGTATCCAGTATTAGAAAAAATACACAAGAAAACGATATGTCCAAAGAATCACTCAAGAACCTTCGTAACTATCATTAGACATAGAAAAAAAAACAGAGGATAAGGTGTTAAATATTTTTTTTCGTAAATCTTGGGTTTAAAAAGTGTTTGTAAATGTGAGGTAAAATGAAGCTTGATAGTGATAAAATTGATTTGGAATATTCTGCTGCAGAGTGACCTGTGTATTAGTGTCGAGTATATATTATTTTTTTTTTAATAAAAAATAATTACTAAAACGGCAAAGGAGAGAGACTGTGGTTGGAAATACTAATAAAAAATCAAAGTTTGTCAGTTAATTAACAACTGGCGTGGTCAATTGTCCATGATACAACCATAAGCTGAGAGCAAGTTAAATATTTTAACCTGAATATAACATGCCCACGCACACGCAGTCATACGCTAAACAATCGTGGATAAATCAACAAACGAACAAGGAATACAACTTTTAACATCCACGAGTTCATGTGGTTCTAGGCCACAATATGAATGAAAACCACACGACAATCTCAAAAGAACGGATCATACTAAAGAATACAGCAAACGGAGCTTTTATCCAAGGGACAAGGCCCATTCTGTACCCAAACACGCCTTGCTCATAAATTACATACACACTCAACGGCAAGAAAAGTAGTATTGCTAGCCTTGCACTGCTGTAGCTATTGACATCCATCCATCCACACACTATATAGCCCCATGGACACTCACTCACTCACTGACTGACTGATTCACTCATCCATATAAATTCACAGGCCAAACTACTGGAGCTACAAACACCAAATTTGGTATGAAGGTGTAGGACCATGAGTAGGTAAAGGGGAAAATCCGAAATTTTGAAAAGGTCGCCATCTTGGATCCAAAATGGCTGCCAAACCCATTGTTTTATAGAATAGAGAGCTTAAACGGCTGGGGCTACTGAAATGAAATTTGGTATGCTGGTACATTATCGCTAGTAGGTAAGGAAAATATTTTCAAATTTTGTAAAAGTCGCCATCTTGGATCCAAAATGGCCGCCAAACCCATTGTTGTATAGAATATACAACCTAAAAACTACTGGGGCTATTGAAATGAAATTTAGTATAGAGGGACATTATCAATAGTAGGTTACGAAAATATAACACAATGTACCTAAAGACGTTATCTTGGATCCAAAATGGCTGACTTAAAAATCCATTTTCCACAACGTTTGAGTTAGAGATACGAAATTTGGTATGAAGATGTATCATAACTATTAGTTTAAGAAATTAATACAAAATTTTGGGAAAGTCGCCATCTTAGATTCAATATGGCCGCCCAAATATTAATTTTTAACACCGTTTGAGCTAGGTAATAGAAATTTTACATGAAGGTGTACCTTAAAAGTAGGTAACGACAATATAATAAAACATTTAAAAAGTCGTAATGTTTAATCCAAAATGACCTCCCGAAAACATTTCATAAACCACTAAGGCTAGACAAACGAAATTTTATATGAAGGTGTATCATAACTATTAGTTTAAGAAAATAATACAAAATTTTTGGAAAGTCACCATCTTAGATTTAAAATGGCCGCCCAAATATTAATTTTTGACATCATTCGAGCTAAAGAAATACAGTTTTATTTTCAGTTGTGTCTTCAAGTGTAAGTCATTACAATATAATAAAATCTTTTTAAAATTCGCCATTTTGAATCCAAAATGGCCGCCAAACCCATTGTTGTATAGAATAAAGAGCCTAAACGGCTGGGCTACTGAATTGACATTTGGTACGAAGGTATATTATCGCTAGTAGGTTACGAAAATATTTTTAAACTTTCTAAAAGTCGCCATCCTCGATCCAAAATGGCCGCAAAACCCATGGTTTTATAGAATACACAGCCTAAACAACTGGGGCTATTGAAATGAAATTTGGTATGGAGGTACATTATCAATAGTAGGTTAATATAATATTACACAATTTCCCAAAGACGCCATCTTGTATCGAAACTGTTGGACTCAAAAATTCATTTTCCACAACGTTTGAGATAGAGGTACGTAATTTAGTATAGAACTGTATCATAACTAGTAGTTTAGGAAAAGAATACAAAATTTTGGGAAGGTCGCCATCTTGGATTCAAAATGGCCGCCCAAAAATCATTTTCGTCACCGTATGAGCTAGAGAAATAAAATTTCTTTTCAGTTGTGGCTTCACGTTTAAGTCACGACAATATAATAAAATGTTAAAAACGTCGCCTTCTTGGATTCAAAATGGCCGCCAAACTTATTGTTTTATATAATACACAGCCTAAACGGCTGGGGCAATTGAAAAGAGATTTGGAACGAACGTAGAATATCATCAGTAGGTTACGCAAATATTACGAGATGTGTTCAAAGACGCCAGCTTGGATAGAAAATGGCGGACTTAAAAATCCATTTTCCACAGCGTTTTAGCTAGAGATACGAAATTTAGCATAACTAGAAGTTTACGAAAATAATACAAAATTTGGGAAAAGTCACCATCATTAATCCAAAATTGAAGCCCGAAAAAACATTTTTTAAACCACTAAGGCTAGGGAAACGAAATTTGGTATGAAGGTGTACCATGACGTGTAGGACACAAAAATATTGAAAAACCAGAACACGGGGGCGCAACCCCCCTCTCTCCCCGGTGGGTGGTATATTTTTACAATGGAAGCGCAGTCCGCCAGAGAGCCTCTGATTACGACAAAGGAGGGCGCAGCCCCCCATACCCTGATGTTGGGAGCGCAGCTCCCACGGTCTGGGGGCAGCGTCCCCAGCGAAGCATAGCGAGTAATACTCTACAACCCTTCCTATACTGGTTGGACTACATAACTCGGACTCAGTCCGCAGCCTTCATAAATCGGAAAGCTACTGAGCAAGATTATATTTCATATTCATAGTTGTAAGATACTAATGTCTCATCAACTTATAAAGCCGAATTATTTTAGAATTGACCATTATTAAATACTTTTCAAAATGTAAAAAGAGCGAATGAATATCTATGCGTGACACATGAAACACTGCCAAGGTTACTTTACCTTGCATTAGCACAAAGCTTACGAAAATAAAATGTTATTCAAGAATACAACCAAATTTATGGAAAGGTGAAAAGTACCACTCTGAATCGGAAACACATAGAACTTTAATACTACAATGAATATTAATGGTTTAAATATCTGTTATTTGCTTCTTCACACATTTAGATTTTTGAAACTTTCTAATTATCGGTACAAATCTTATGAAAGAAAAAAAGGCAAACATTGCCTAGTTTAATTGATAGTCATACTTGGGGAAAATCGTTAAGACCTATAAAATAAATACTATATTTGAATTCAATAATAAATATATACATATTTCACTGAATAGCAATTTAAACCTCCGTTATTTTTGCTATAAAATTAATGACACGAAACAAAATAGAAAAAGATTGTAAAGGGTAGTTATAACAACTAAGTCCAAACGCATACTTACATAAAATTGAAGTAATTAGACAATCTAGATTTGTCCACGAAATACTAGTTTCAGATATATACATATTTACAGGATATGTACATTTTAACCCCAATCTTTACCCATACTTACTAAATAGAATCTCGATATGCTAGTTTAACATCAGATGAAGAATTTTAATAAAACACATTTTTCTAATTACATGAAAGCGAAACTATACACAAGGTGGACTTTACACAGCCGAATACTACTGTTGTGATCTCATCTTATGAAACATACGTTAGAAAAAAATAATTATAAACCAGAAATTCAAACATAACCTAAAGAAACAGGGACGAAATAGTGCGATTGGATATTAAAATTTAGTTAATATATTAGATCATTCTTGCTTCCATACTAATCGAAACATATACAAAATAGCTTAGATAAATCTTTCAGTACGAAATTAAAGCTCAAATCTTGAAAATGCTTGCAATAATCCGAGATTCCATAATTTTGATCAATATGGCTTTCCCTTTCTTCTATGTGGTAGGATTGTCGAAATAGATAGCTAACTTATTTTCTTTATATCACGGATACTGGATTCAATAAAATAAATTGATTAACTGGGTGTAACTCACCAGATATCCCAAATGAAATTTCACGTCGGAATATTCTAAGACTATGACAACCATCCTAGAAATCCAATTTTGAACTAGAAGAACAATGAGTAAACTTCTGGATACTATAATAACAGGGTATATGTTGCTTCTTCCATAATCGACCAATTACAAGTTGCGTTACAGAAAATTAACAGAATGTCCAAAACTTATAAATCGAGGGAAACAAACGGAAATATTGGAAATCATTCATTTGAGCAAATAATAGCATTTTAAAAATATATTTGTCACATAGTTAAACTAAGATAAAAGAAACTAATAACTCCTACCACTAAAATTACGAATAACGCAAAGGATAGTCAGGTAACCTTAAGCTTATAAACTAATTTGTACGAGAGTCATCAAAAGTAATGCTCTCCCCTGAACAACATGGGACAGCGCGCACCGCGATTCCACTAGCAACCAGTCAAGAGTAAAAGACTTATTAACATATACACAAGTAATAAGTAAATAAGTAATTAATACTTTATAAGCAAATGAGGACACTACATTATTTCATAATTTGTATACAACATATTGCCTATTCTACTCGTGTATTAGCCTGGCAGGATTGAGGAAAACCATAGAAAACAATTATAAACCTGCATTACATCTCCTCTGCTGATTTGAAATCAGTGACCTTCACTAATAAATAATGGGGCCTAGGTACTAAAATTTTGTTAAAATAAAAGTGCAATACGTACAAACGGAAACTAATATTTCATCTTTGACCACTGTAGATAGACGTTGCTTAATGCACTGAGATATATCGTTGCTTTGCTAGGATTGAAGTCACTACTAATTTGTCCTAAGACAATGAAGTAAATTCAAATTATTTATCTAATACTACTCTCTCACATCCTCAAATTTTAAGTATAAAAATAAGGATTTAGCAAAAAATAATTTATTAAATTAGAGAAGTTTTTAGGTTCTATCATCAACTAACAGATTTACAATCCAGGTTAAGTATGAATTGGTGACATGTCCAATACATATATATCACATCAAATATCCGGAAGATAGATGAAACAATGACGAAATAAACAAAAAAGAAGTTTCAACAATATTAAAGTATAATGCATTACTTTTTTCAATTAGTATAAGCTTGTTCTTGACAACGTTCATAAAATTGCCATTGTAAAAATAAATTGAAGCGAGTTCACAATTTATAAGATATAAGGAGTAGTAGATAGCTTCTGATAAAAGTTAATAATTAAATAAGTACAGAACAATTTAACATAATGTTTTACTTGCTTTTGCAACTACTTGACTTGTGACAAAAATAAATATAAATAACTTCATAGAAAATCTTACATTGATCTAATACAGACAATTCCTCAAGGAAACTATCACAAACCTGGCAAAAACTTGCTAATCCTGTAACAGCACCCGCAACTAAATACATAGCCGTGAAATATTTCAGTTTCATTAGAGCTTCTTCTTCTGATGAAAGTGCGAGTAACTACAAGTAAAGATGTACGCAATAAACTTAAAACATGTACGGGATGAACTTGTAGTATCATGTATTTTCTAATTAGAAGGAAACTAAAACTAATGAAAATAGATGAAACGAAACAATCACATTACATTTTTGAAATGTAAAATTTCTGTAAAAAGGTATAAATAAAGGTATACAAAATGTTCAGAAGATAAAAATTAAGAATTATTTCTTTGTTTCTTGTACTTTACTTCTTTCTTAGTATTGAAATTATCTTAAACCAAGACATGTTAAAGTTTAATCAGTAGTCAGTGAAAAATTACATTAATAATACCATTCAGCATTTGTGCAAGATTTTAAATCTGTGAATATACACTACTATTTAATATTCTCGTGCAAAGAACGGAAAAAGTTATAATTATTGTTAAATAGAGTTTTCGTATATATATCTTGCCGGTTTCGGCTGAATTTACCGAAAACTTTATTTGTTGTAGAGAAACGTCTTAAAACTACAATCGAGATATTATGTTATTATTAGACAGATAAGAAAGTTATCATTGAAATAAGTTCCATCCAATTGTAGATTTTTCGCCCAATATTCAACTATCTTTATGAAAAAGGTGTTTCATTATATACTTAAAAAAGTACAGGAAAACTTAAGGTAGATTTACATAAGTATACTAAACAAAACGTTTTCATCTTTAAGCGAAAGTAAAGAACATATCACGTGAATGATATGCGTAAACAGTATGTCAACACTTTTCACATTTCAAACACAGCCACATTTAACTGCTCCACCTATCACTATGTGTTCCACCTAACATATTTTTACATTTTTAATCTTAAATAAATAATCACTAATTTTATAATATAGTATGATCGAGCACCAAAAACAATGAGCATTCCAACTTTTAAGTATAACACGGGGGGAGACAATAAACTTGGAAAATGATTAGTCGAAGAAAGTATTTTCGTCAACTACGCATAAACATGCGTGTTAACTAATGTTTACGGTGGACGACTATATAAAGAAAACAAATCCCACCTTCTTGGCACAATACAAATGTAAGCTTTGGATAGGTTACTACATGCTCTTTATTTAAGGTCCACGAGTTAGAAAAGATCTATTTCTATGGATCTCTGCAAATGCTTTAAAGTATATTCCTTCTATTCCTTGAGGCTTCATTTACTAAGCAAACTTTGTAGTTACCTCTAATATTTCTCCATATAGTACAGCATAAATGGGAAAACTTAATCCTGTAATTGCTGCTGCTACACATCCTGTTATTATAAAAGGCCACTCTTGCTTATTCATTGCTAGTATTGTATTCCAACGAACATCCTGTAGGCTACTATCCTAAGAAAAATGATAAAATAATGTAATAAATGTGAACAGTGGCAAATAAATAAACATATAAACTTATTTTTCCAAAGAGATAGAATTCTAGAATGAAATGACAGACTGGTGATGAAAGTAATGTTATTTTATATTCTTTTATCAATAATATTATAAAAGTAAGAAGCGCAAGATTTATTTGCAAAAGAATATCTACATTTTTGGAATCTGGAATATTAGTATTTTTTAAATTTAATTCTATTAAAATACTAATTTAATTTAAAGATATTTCATAGGCATATGTTGTAGAATCAATGTTGATAATGGACAATTAAACTAAGGTAAATATTCGAGCTCAAACTTTTCAAGAATGTGTAGTTTTCTAAAAGCGTCATGAAACGTTAGTTAATATGAACAATAATAGAATAATATATTAGATTTACTTTAATGACGGATTATTTAATTTTAAATATATGGATTTTTACTTCTCAATGTGTTTTGTCTTTTTAAGAATCAACAAATATTTAAATATCTCAACGAGAGTGTAAAAATATAAGTAGGTAAGAGAAAAACTATAAATGTAAGTGTTTTTGGTCTGAGGTACTCTTATCGTAACCAATATTATGTTCAATTCTGTGTTTTCAATAAAAGCTGAAAGAAAGAAGGTATTTTTATTTTTCGTTTGCGACATGTTATTATATTACCACGTTTCAAGTTAAACCAAAATATAAAGCATCTTCTGAATCACAATAATCCCACTAAAGTGTTGAAGAGGTATTCAAAAGTGTAGTAAAAAATCTAACCTAATATTGTTTAAGTTTTTTGTTTAAAAAGTATGAGAAAGTTGAATTAATGTTTATAAAAATGATGATTAACAAAATATAATTAAATGTTTTATTGACTTTCCTATCTAAGAGAAATAATGGAAGCAACATGCAAAAAGTTAAAATAATATCTAATATTATTGCTGTATTATGTATAAAGTACGGAATATTAATGTAATCTTCAAATGCAGTTATAATGTTTGAAAGCAACTAATGGAAGGACGTAAAATATGTTAAACTGTTACATTTTTCAGTACTTTTTCAAACTAAACAATCTTCTAAACTGCATATTCATTTTATCAGAGTTGTCTTCAAGCACTTATAGAAAATGGTAATACGTTGTGCTGCTAAACTGATATATTTCCGCATAAAAGGAAAGGTCCTTGCATGCATTTGACAATATAAGGCTTAATTGATAATTCTTTACGCAGTAATAAATCAAACAACCCAGCATACTGAACTGAGTAGAATATGTTTGACAAAAAAAATGTAATCCCCTTAAAAAATTAATGTTTACTGAATTAACAAAGTGAAAATACAGGAAAATACTAACAGAATACTGACATCCGTTAACACTACATTCGGATGAAACCAAACAAAAATTTCACCAATTTTGACACAACAACTGACTGGTTGTGAATATTTGAGTACACTTTTAGAATACTTTTCTGGCAGAATCGCAGACATATTATCACTACAAGAAATACATTTAATGGAGAAAGGAGAAAGCACATTTAATTTCAACCTGACTAGTCAGCTCAAGTTCAGTCTTATAACATTTATGTGAAACGCCCATTACACGTAATTCACTCAAAATGTAACTGATTTATAATCAATATCCATTACTGTAAACGTGTACAACTACAATTGAAAGAAATGTATTAATAATTTGAAGAGACAATGAGCCTTTTTTCATTTAAGATTGTTGACCTATACGTGAAACTATAACTCGAAGAACTTTACTCTTTCACTCCAACTCTTTTCAGCTCTCTTACTAGAACAACTTAATAACAAAAAACTAACGTATCATACAGCGTTGTTATATGATTTACTAAACTAGTAAAGTTTAGTGGCATATTTACGCACTGAGGACAATAATTATCAAAAGTATGTACCTTGAAAATATTTTTCCCTGTCGCCCTCTTTATAACGGTAAAAACTTCTTAACTAAGATTTTTCACCTTTCTTCAGAAGGCTTCTTTAGAAAAACGAAGATATATTGTGTTGATTTTATTTTTGTCGTACGGATACATGTACGAGTTGGAAAGTAAATAAAGTGTGACAGAGTATAAGTATATTTATAGAAAGAAAGAGTGTGTAAGATCTATAAATTCTACATAGCATGTTTTGGAACTTCAGTTTAACAACTTTTGCCAGGTTTTTTAAAACTTTATTTTTACATGGGCCAGTCTAGTAACTTTGGACTTCGGCCCGTCACGATTCGCCTTTAGATGTTAAGTGTTAAAAGCCACACACATGCCCCTGCCGGGACTCGAACCCGGGTCCTTCGAACCGATGGTCTACCGCCGCAGACCGCTCGGCCACCCGGCCGGCGACTTTTGAAAGGTATGAAGGCATTAAATTAAAGGTATATGATTATTACTGAAAATTGTAAACATGTTGTTCAACAGATGCATGGATATTACTAATTTATCTTTTGCAAATATTCGTCGGAATTGACGTGGACTGTGGCATTGAATATTGAACAGCGTATTGAATAAATACACGTGAATAAAAATTTAAAAGATTTAAAGTAGTGTTTCTTCTTATTTTCATAACTTGATATACACTGAAGTGCCAAAAGTCATGGAATAATGGGGAAGGGAACTAGTTGACGGTGCTGTAATATCGCAGCAAACCGGTCGAATGGCACCAAGCAGTTGCAGTGTGGTCAGTTGGACTTCTGTGAGTGCAATAAAACATCATGTACCATGGTGATGGCAATACGACGGGAATTATCAGCATTTGAGCACGGGATGATAGTTATTGCTAGACTAATGGGGCATGCAATGCGGTAAGTCGTCGGGACATTGAATTTTACTCGCTTCACAGTGTCAAGGGTGGACCGTAAGTACCCCATTGGAGGCATTACGACTCATCAAGGACAATGCAGTGGCCACCCACGGGGGCTGAATTACCGTGACCGGCGAAGCCTGGGCAGACTTGTCCGGGCAAACAGGCAAGCAACAGTTCGTGATCTGACAGCAGAAATCAATGCAGGACGTCCCAGGAACGTGTCTCAGAGATGTGTCTTCAATATGGTGGAGCAGCGTAATTTGATCTCCATCGGGTACAGCAGCTGAAGACTGACACATGTACTGCTACTAATCACTGTTCATCGGCGGCGGCGACACACTTAGGTTCGGGAACACTTGGATTAGGCTTAGGGGACTGGCAACGTGTAGCGTGGTAAGATGAGTCAGGTTTCCAATTGATACGCGCGGATGGTAGGGGTCTGACGTGGTGCAGACCCCATGAGACTATGGACCCAAGTTGTCAAAAAGGAACTGTGCAAGCTGAAGGTGGCTCTGTCATGGAGTGGGGCCTGACATGGTTTGGGTCCTTTGGTCCGCTTGAACCGGACATTGACCGGTCAGCGCTATGTTCAGCTGCTTAATGACTATTCGTACCCACGATCCTCCATCTGTAACAACCACCGAATTGTGGACGGCAATCGATACTGCATGGCTGCACATCCCTCCAGAGTACTACTAGCGATTTGTTGTGTTCTTGCCACGTCGAGTTGCTGCACTTCGCCATGTTCGAGGGGTTCCATGACTTTTGCCACTTCAGTGTATATGTTGTGACTAAGGAGACGGTATGAAATGTAAAAAAAAAAGTTTTTTATTTTCTAATTACGGGGTGTGGAATAAAAACGGACTTTGTTGAATGGATACTGCGTTTTATTAAAAAAAATACAGTTACATCCACTGCAATTTGTAAAATATACACAGTCACGTTCCTGTTTTGAAAATTGCAATTCCCAAGCTATTACAAATTCAATGTTGACACTCGGACAATCTGTGATTAAAATCACCCATAGCACGTTCCAACATTTGAATAGGATTTTTTCTGATTTCCATACGGATGGTTTTCAGTTCTTTGTGGACTTGATCAACGTTCGTTACAGTGAGAGTCACAGTGTAGTGTGCGGACTCTTCAATGGGAATAATCGGTCCTATCTTTTTTGAGGATGAGCACTGACGAAAAGTCAGAATCATATCTCATCGGAATGTCGACATGATTAACACATTCCTCGCACCTGAACTTGTAGATTTCCTTTCAAATAGGTCATTTTCGTTCAAACAAGATGCCGCTACTCAGTGTAGTAATTTTAGTCTCACTGTGCGTGAATTCCAAAAGAAGCGCTGCACCGGCTTTTCTGAAACCACATTACTTCAAGGAATAGTGACATTTCTTGAACTGTAAGACCACCAGATTTAACAGTTTGTGATTACTTCCTGTGAAAGTCTTCAAAACATGGATGTCCTTGTCAGTGTTCGATTTGTAGAATTTTCACAGGGGGAAGATATATTTCTTCCCAACACACACACACACACACACACACACACACACACACACAC
>JAGDQP010028539.1:10330-24067 GCA_022664845.1 Lepisma saccharinum | reverse complement strand
AGAACAGGTGAAAGTCGGTAGTACACCCACGGAAGTGGTTAATAGGTGGGTCGCGGTCCCATAGGGGGTCGCGACAGGGTCTCACCGTGACAGTGATGTAGAAGACAAAGGTTCTTTTAGAGCAGCCTTTTGCACCCGCTTGCATTGTTTGTTTAATATACAACCAAACATGTCTTGAGGATGAAAACTGTGACACCTTTTAAGTACTGCGAGCCTTAGCATGCTGGAAATAAACTACTGGAAATCCGAAAGAAATTTTCTTGTGAAATAACTTGATATTACACCGAGGTAAGTTTATTTTGTGTTCGTTGCAATTGCAATGTCGAATGGGTTTCTTGCAACTGAGTCAATCAATTTTCCATTTCTCTGCAGGTATTTAAAAAATCACATTCATCTTTACAAAAGTAAATGTGAACAATACTGCTAATAACAAAACTGTATCCTAGTCATTTTTTTCGGGAAGAACAAGTAGAATAACATCCAAAATTTATTACGAAACTTGAAGAATCTGTTAGAATTATTAACTGCTTATTAAAGCCATTAAAAATATGGATTCCGATCTGCATTAAAGCACGCTAGGCGACGTGTAGTTCGGAGCTGCATTTCCCTAAAAAAAATTCCACCCTACATAAAATTCCCTGTCTCGAAAGATTAGGCAGAACGGGAATTCCCGTTCTGCCTAAAGATACGACCATTAAAAATATTTTCACAAAGTACTGGAGGGCCTTTAGGCAGAATGGGCATGAACCGACGTAGTAATGTGTAGAGTGTGATGCTATGGCATTTTTAATGACAATATTTTACAAGTATAGCTTCATATTTATTGTGCTCATATTACAGTCTTCTTAAAAAATTTAGTGCATTTTACAAGTAATATCCCACTATATTACTGTTTTTATAATTGTTTCGATAAACGTAATCTTTCCGTTTTGTTTTCCTAGTTCGTATTAGTATGCAATTCCTCAGTGAACCTCTGAAATAACGCCAGGATCATTTGCTTCTCATATCCTTCATCCACAAACGCAGAAGAGTGCAGAATATACAAGACCTTGGTGAAGGTGCTGCAAGAATTCCAGAGGAGACTTCAAGTACATTAATAAAAGCAACTGCAAGCTCTTCAATGCACGAACGAAACTTTTGATTTCAAGCTGCATTCAGTTCCAGAGCAAATTAGTTTCAAACTATTATACTTTGATTCGCCTTCACTTTTGTTATTTTATTCCAGATCAATGACATTGCTTAGAATTGTGATCTATTTGAATTGTTTGAGTGTATGAGCAGATAAATATAATAAAAAATCATCTAAGTATCCTTTTAGCATATGGGGTAGGGAACTAACTCGACAGTTCAACCATTTCCGACCGTCTATAGCAAATAAGGAAAGTGAACAAAATGGACAACTGGGTATCGCTTGAATTGATGAACATCAACAACAGTAGCGAATAAACATCTTCAATAACCTGTTAATTCTCCACCACAAATGAGTCCTTATTCGATCATATTATAACGTGTTATCAGAAAGTGTGACGATAATCGCAAGCGAAGTGGACAGTGACTGGACATTGCTAAAACCTCCAAACGCTTCCAAAACCAAAGTTGACGCTACAAAATGTTGCGTTGTTAGTATTCTTGTTATCACTATTTCTACATTACAAACTATTTTCTCTGGTAAAACCATAACCGTTGTCAGGTACTGTGCAAGAAATTGACGAAATGCACCGGTCGTTGTGTAAACAGCAGCCATAGTTTGTCAATAGGAAGAATCTTCTGCTCCCAGAATACCTCACATGACAAAAATTGCGAAACAGAAGCTGAGAGACCTGTGATATGAAATTCTCTCGCATTATCCATATTCCCCACAAACTTAGCACTAACAGCTTACCATAGATGCATCTAAGTCACATACTGAAAGAGAGGGTGTTCAAAAACAGGGATAGTGCAGAAAGTGCTTTCCGAGACTTCATTACGGAAGAAACAAGGGACTATATTACGTTCTTGGTCAATATTATGTTCTCTTAAATTACATAAAGGTATATACATAAAACTCTTGCATCAACAAACCAGATAGGCTTGTAACATACCAGGTGGCTTTTCTTCAAAGGAAGTTTCAAGTGATCATTGGAACTATTTTCTACTTATTAATTAATTCCAATATTGTATTACAATTTAATTACAAATTTCATACAGATTCCAGAAGAATCATAGCTACTGCCATTTTTTATCCTTCTTTCCGTAAACCATAAACAAAAGGCACTTTGTACTTTCGTGGTAATTTTCTAAAATTTACATAAAATCTATTACTATTTACATGGAATTCAAACATGATTAACTAAAATTACAATATATATATACGAAAACATACGAACAAAATACGATAATAATAATAATATAACAATAATTATGACAATAGTATTTTATACAAAGATAGGAATGAGTGTACAGAAGTGCAAGCTAAGCAATGACAAACAAAAAAATAATTAAAAAACTTTAAGGACATACTTTTTAAAAACATTCCAAAAAAAAGTGAAACATAATTTTGTTTATGCATGACTATAAACAAGCATGGGGCGCGTCAATGAAGAAATTTATAAAGTTACTGTATATGAGAAAGCACCCTATCCTTTTCTTTTTCATCATGCATAAACAAAATTATTTTTTCTACTTTTTAGTACGAATTATTTAAGAAAAGCATGTCTTTAATTTTTTTTTCGAGTTATTTCGTTTTCAGATACTTTTTCTAAAGCTAATGTTTTCTGACCCAAATCGTAAGGTGTTCTACAACCAGTCAAACACATGAACTTATTTTAGGATAAAGAAATTCACATTAAAAATATTCAAATATGAAAAGTCTGTAAAAAAAAAAAAAAAAAAAGTAATCTGTGGTCAGTTTTTTAAAACTAAAATGTTAAGTTCAAATTGCTTAGGATGATCTCTCGAGGCACCAGGACATAACTATACAATATTAATATCGCTGACGTAAATAACTATTTACATAAAATCACATACTACTACTGTTACTATTTAAATGAAATTTGAATACATAATTCATGAATAACGAAAGATAAGCTCTAACAATAATGATGGTAATAGTATTTATACAAAAATAGGAATGAACGGACAAATGAGAAGGTTAGTGAAAAAAATATTTTAAACAAATAAAAAATACTAAAATGTCTAATTCAAAATTACATATCTCTCGAGGCCTGTTTCACGCTTTTCAGCAGGATATTCTTTAGGGCATGTTGAACTGTATATATATGTTTTATTTCTAATATGCTTAGGAAAAGTATTGCAAATTATGGCAGCTCTGTAGCTGATACTATGAAGGTCGTAGTTAAGACGGGGTCAGGACTATTTCCTATCGCCACTTCTATTTGGCTTTTGAGATCGCAGTTCTCTACTTCTGAATTCATGTATCCCCAATCAGTGTGCTGGGTCAACAACGAAAGAGAATCCCACCGGGGATTGAACCCTGGGTTCCTCACACCGAAAGCGAGAGCATTATCCAGTCCTTCTTATCCTAGGCGTTCTGTATCTGTATATAATGATATGCGCGTGTGTGCTCATATGAGAAGGGAAGCCAGAGAAAAGAATTTTAAGTGAAGCAAGCTGTTGCAGTTGGGAAACATATTTCTTTTGCACGGGTTGTTACCTTCTTGTGAGTGACCATTCAAGGAAAAAAGGAAAGAAAGATATGCTTTCAGAAGCGACATCGGGAGAGAATTGAGTTGACGAAGGAAAGGGGAAAAAATGGTCTATTTTTGGAAAATCGATTAACACATCAAAAAAGAAGAGAGAAAAGATGTGAGACAACAAAAGGAGAAAAAACAACAAGGGGTGTTGTGGGTGGTTCCTCATCGACGCGTGCCACGAATCTTCTTCGTCACAGACGAACAACATGTGCCATCCTCCTGCTTCTTCTTCAAGTAGCGCCGAATTCTTTTCGCATTTCTGCACGTGCCTACTTCGTCTTCGAACGGCCCATAAAATTCTTCTTGGTAGAATGGGAAATGAGTAAAATGCGTAGGACCTACTTTTCTGTCTATTCTAAAGCTATTATATCAACACGTGGCCTGAACTACACATGGCTGCGGAAACGTATTCTAAACCAGTCATCCATCCATCCTTGATTTTTGCTCTAAGTCTTTCTTCCTCTTGGTTGTATACAATTAATGGATTTCTGATCGTTGAATTCGAATGAGCAAAACAATGTACAGTTGCTGAATACAACAACTTACTGTATATAAAGCTGTGTTGCAAAAGCTAGATATGACATTGATTTGTGTATATTTTAGCAAGAAAGAAAATGTCCGTACAAAGGATATTATGAATAGGTGAATAGAAGAAAAACAAAATAGAATACCTTACTTTGATTGGTTTCTCTTGACGCCTTGTAATTAAGGAATCGCAAGTTCCATTTCTCGTAGTAATACAAATGGTTCTAATTCCTGAATATTCCATTCTTCGGATGTCAGTATCATATCAATTCACCAGTAATAACAAACCACCCATTAGGTTGCATTGCAAGGGACTTTTTGTGGCAGAATAAGAATGAATAATGATTTGAATTATCGTTGAAAGAATATGTACTTCATAATGTTCACAACGTATGTAGGCCATTGTTTCAAACTAAACAGTTTCGGGATTCCTTATCGTCGTGTTCCTTATTTGAGATAGAAAACCGACGATGGTTTCACTATATAGCCTTTCTGCCTTTCACATATCCCTTTGCGAAATTAGCAAAAACGTTAGCAAAACACTAGACGTGTTTTTGGTCAAATAGGGACCACAACGAATATTCCGAGAGTGTTTTATTTGAAACGATCGTTGGATGATATCTTTCAATTGAATAGAATGTGGTATCGTAACGAAATAACATATACATCCGTAACAAAGGCTAACGTGATCACTATTCACGCATTATCCACATGCACTTGGTTTACTGATTTACTATCAAGTTGGTACAGTCCGGTGGAAGGTATTGATAAAGCAATTGCTTCGTAAATTTCTGTAATTTGTGAGTCCAGAAAATTATGGAATACAGCATATACCAGAAACGTCTTGACCTTATCATATCACCTTATGTAATAGTTTAGAAGAAACCCGCTGTAAATGATAATTACAATAGAATGAAAATTAGCAGATTTTTTGTGTACATCATTTTTAATATCTCCTGATTTTTTAACATCTCCTGATTTTTTAACATCTATCCTGAAAAGACTAAGCAAAGGAAGAAAATGAAACACTTTTTAAGGGAAAAAATGCAATTTACTGACAAACAATCACATTTTCAGTACCCCATCACTTTCACTACAATTTAAGTGGGAACATCATTGAATATAGCACTTTAAATATAATAAAGCACATAAGATAGCTTTTCAAACTGGAAATACTATATCAGATCAAACATGGAAAATCAACATATTTCATATACAACGTGAAATTTGGTATAATATTCACAGTTTGCAACATTGAGTTCCGTGTTTCACACATAATGTTTATCATCACTGTGGAAAACCAAATATTCAATAAACCGTCCTAGTGTCATTAAAAATATACCAGGTTTTCAACACTGAAAAAACTGATATCACGTTTTGACTCTTATATGCACCGTATTAATATATATCAACTATCAAACGCTATCTTAATGCATACTTAGAATTTTACCGCGAAATATTACTTTATTATCATTGTACATAAAAAAAATTGATGTTGGGCTCCGAATTGGAATCCTTGTATCTCGAAAACGAATTAAAATTCGACAAATGACAACGATATTTTTTTCCTCTTTTAGTGCGAGGAATTCATCTGCTAAGTTTGCTTTGTATGCAGTGCAATGCAAAAATTGTTTTCGTTGTGCGGTTTAGATATTTTCTTATCCTTTTACGTTTCAAGCATTTACAATCTATTGGCATTGTTGTTCTTAATTTCTAATTAATTATGAAATACTGAATTTTAAAATAATAAATGACATTATTGTTAAAACCCTAAATGAAATAAGTTTTTACATATGTAAAGATGATTTGAGATTAAACTGGACATTTTTTTTAGCAGAGTGATTGGGCATGACGTCACACCTTTGTTATAATTTTGGTATATACAACTTTTGTGACATTGTATATCTGTAATTCTTGATCGATTTTGCGGAATTGTTGGAAAGCTTCACTCCTAAAGATTTTGGAAGGATTTTCTCGACTTGCTGGTAATTCAGAAAGAGATATGAAATAATTCAATTACAGAAAAACTGTAAATAATTTATTATTCATGTAAATAGGTTTTGGTAGGAGCTGTTGCGCAAAGAACTATTGTATTGCATGTTGGGTTTTATGTAGAGAGATAAAATATTCATAATAAAGATCGATTTTACCGTAAGGCCTACTTGCTTTTTGTTATCAGCGAACTGACACGCTTACTCTTGAGTGCACACTCTCGGTAGTACACGGAGAATTCAACGACGGCTAAGAGAGGAACTACATACGTACTCACTTACCGTTACGTGTGGCGCTCCATCCTTGAGGGCACGGAATATGTAAAACGAATTATATAGAAGATGAATATTGAAGCAAATAATAATAGTACTTCAGAAATGGAGAATACAAAGCGACGTAATAAATCAAAGAGAGGTTTATTGAAGAAGAATATGAGTGAGAGTAAATATAGTAATGAAATGGACAATGTTGTACATATGCAGAATCAAAGCAAACAGGGTGATACAGATGCTGTGACATGTTGACGCTGATGATAACAAGAGTGTTTGAAGAGCAGGAGGGAAATTACAAGAAGAAATGAAGAAAGATGAGGAGACAAGAAAATTAGAACGAGAGTGGATAGATGACAGATTCCAAAAATTAACTGACAAACTACGACAGTATAAGGAAGGAATGAAACACACCAGAATACTGAGTGCCTACAAAAAAACTCAAGAATTTGAGAAAAAATTGGATGATGTTAGTATAGACGTAGAATCTGTAAAGAAGGATGTAATGAAAACAAAAGATAAAGATGAAATATGTCAGCAGCTGTGGCAAGTTCATAGAGATCTTATGGAGGGATTGAAAGAAATGGAAAGCTACATTAAGGTTCAGCGAGATACAAGACTATACTTAAGCTGAGAAACTAAACCAATTTCACATGGTTTTCAAATTGAACCAAGTATGACAAAGAGAAGCAGGAAACGAATAGAGGAATATAGAGCAACTACTATAAAATGGGCAAAAACTAAAGATTATGCTAAACGATCAATAAAATAAAAAGGGATTTAGAATCTATCGATTCTGGGTTATCAATGCAAATGCAAGCAGCTCTGGGTCTGGTCAGTGCTTGGATGGGTGACCATTGCAGTACTCCAGATGGTGTTGCCTGTGCGGCGTCCACCCAGCGTCGTGAGGCCAATTGGGGAACTATCTGAATAAAGAGGTAGCGATCACAGTTGAGAGCTTCGGCTCTCCTCTCCCAACACGTCTGGTCAGCGTGGGAGCAGTAGACCACCTCCTCCCTCCGGGAGAGGCCTCATCCAGTAGTGGATTGAATATGGCTGTGTATTATATATATATATATATATAAAGAACAAAATGGTAAATGTGTGTCCTAGAAATTTCTATTATCTGTGCAATAAAGTCAAATCTTTAGAAAGAGCGTATAAAAGTATGATAAGAACTAATTGTGAAATTTCTAAAATTTTTGCGGAAAAGGGTACTACTACTGATTCTTATCAAATTGATAGTATGCTAACTAATTTAGGAGAGGTCGAAGAGAAGAGAGTTGTTTCGAAGGTGAATGATAAGTTTAACCAAAATGTTCGCGTGCAGCCGCCAACTGATATGATTCTAGAATCCACAACTTCAAGTATTCTTAATAAAGAGGTGAATACAATGTTATATGACAAACTTCCGAGTTTCTGAACATGGGATAGAGAGTCAAATTAAAGGCACGAATCTGAAAATTCACCAAGATAATGTTAACAGGCTTATAATTGGGTCTAATGAAGTAATGGAGCCAAAAATGATATGGAACAAAGTGCATCATCCAATAGCCATTTTGAAATTAAGGAAGAATCTGGAATATTGCACGATGTTTCTAAAACTAAACATGTGATTGAACCATATATTAAAATAGGTAGTAAAAATGATTTTTTGGAAGCAAAGCTAAAAGGTAATCTAAAATTCTTAGATGAAGAAAAATCGAATCAAAATAGTGATGTTTGTGTTGGGAATAAACAGAGTTTGGTAGAAAAAATAACAAGGAGAAGGACATGTAAGGGAGGAAGAGAAGTTAAAAGGAATATCTAGAAGGAGACGAAGGAAAAGAAATACTAATTATGAAATTAGTATGAAATTAGCCGAAATATACGAAAGTGCTAAAGCCAACTTTAAAAACAAAACTTCAGAAAGCTTGATAAGCAATGTGAGCAAGCTTGATAAGTAAACACAAACTAGATTTTTCTAACCTGTAAGTATGCACATATATTTGAACTATGAGAGCAAACCAGATTTCAGCAAGAAAAAGCAATGAATATAGAAGTAAGACAAAGTACAAAGCCTGAACACAAATCGAGGGTTTGTATCGAGTGACCTTGAGTAGTTTTAAAAGTAGAAATCGTGAAGAAGGTAAAGGCTATTGTCGAAAGGCATTTGATATCATGAGAAATTATAATTTAGAAGAAGAATATGGGTATCTTATTGACTTATTTCATGAGAATAATTTCAAGTCTGATGAATTAGAGAGTGAGGAAAACTGACACGGTTTCAGCTTTGGTTCGAAACGAGAACAAACTTTGGGATCCAAATTTAAACTCCTGTATTAAAAAGTGAAGCGGAATTCTACAAATGACAAAGATATCTTTTTTTCTTGCTGTAGTGTCAAAAATTCATCTGCGAAGTTTGATTGTCGAATTCGGTTTCTGTTCTGTGTTCCAAACGACAACAAAATTCAAATTTGGATTTTAAAAACTTAAATTTCTCCGTTAGTTCTGCAATTGGGCAGCTAATTTTTACGTATGTTGTGTAATGTTAAGATCTCTTTCCAATGGTTATAAAATTTTCTGCTTTCGGAGCGAACTTCTCGATGGTGTCCCTTGTAGTTCTATTATCCCTCATCTATCAATTTTTTAGAATTGAGGCAAAATAAGACATAATTTTGTAGAGCAGGGGAAGCTGTAATTATGGAACTATGTGATATGAAACGATAATTGTTGCAAAGAAGTTATGTTTAGCTGAGGTATGTGACTGTCCGCAAATAATGACGTCAATAGCTACGCAGTCAGATATCTCAGCTAAAAGTAACTGCTTTGCAATACTTCGTCTCACAGAGTTCCATAACTACTACTACCACCTGTGCTTTGCAAAATGATAATAAAATCTTTAGTTTTTCTTCAATTCTCAAAAACTTAGAACTAACCAAGTTAGTGGAGGACTTCGCATTCGGGTGGTGGGGTTCAATGCCAGGGCCGATTATCCAGACTGAGGATTTTCCAGGGTTTCTTCTCAGTCACACCACGTAAATGCCGGGCTGTACCTTCAACTTAGGTCTTCGTCGACTACCTTTCCTCATCCTTTCCACTACTCTGTCACGACCAGAGCCATAGATGCCTAATTGCCATACATAAACTCAATTCAATTCAATTAAAAAATTGAGAAAAGTGAAGACTGAGATCGATGCCGATTCTCAAGTGGAACACAATTGCATGTTGTTCTTCAGTTGGCCAATCTCTCTCTCAAACGGAAGATAAACGGTTCAGAAAGCAAGTTTTTTTTTAATGAAGCGTATACTGAAGAAACTTGGAGATACTTTTTAACCAGGCACTATAGCGTTTCATCGGCTTCACACACTCACGTTTACGTATAGACATTATCTCCCCTACCATTTCCAGCAGCTCTGGTTTCGATGCTTTTATTTCATTTTCGAAACCGCAAGTGAGTGCAACAAATTGACTTCAGCTTGTTTTGTGTTTATATTTTTCTCCACTTCGCGGCGCTTCTGTTGATGCTGGGTGGTCCAGAGCCTGAGAGCCTGGAGGGGAAGCTGAGTAAAGAGATGAAGAAGATGCGATGACAGATGCTCTTCCTATGGCCACGCGACCCCTCAAACACATACACTTATACATAACAAGCACAGTTTTTTTTTACTGCTTTCTTTTTTGTTTTGAAACACGAAAAACGGTAAAGAAAACTCCTCTGTTTCCAGCTGTACACAATACGCTTTCCAAGATGGTTTGATTCTTGTCGCATCATCATGAAACCTGCCTGCAGGTGCCTGATGAATATACAAGGCACTACAAACCCATCAACCAGAATAAGAAGGTGCTAAGTTTTCACCCTAACCGACATAAAAATAGTGTGTTTGTTCACATACCCACAGTGTTTTTCTAATAATTGCTTTAGAAAAAAAAAAAAGACTACGGTAAGTTTTTGTTTAAACTCAATTCCAACATGTGATCTATTGGGAACGAATTTTTTCCAACATTAAAAATATTTATTCTATGATTCGTGCAATACTTTGATTACAGCAAAATAAAATAATATAACATCCTTGTAGTTTTTGATTCCCAGATACCATGAGTATAGACATAAACATAGTAGCAGTTTCTTAAATATAACTAGATATGATACTGTATGTTGTAACAAGTTACATCAGAATGAATC
Source organism: Lepisma saccharinum (assembly GCA_022664845.1). Taxonomy (NCBI): domain Eukaryota; kingdom Metazoa; phylum Arthropoda; class Insecta; order Zygentoma; family Lepismatidae; genus Lepisma; species Lepisma saccharinum. The sequence goes on along the minus strand of JAGDQP010028539.1, from coordinate 13,427 downwards.
AGGAATATGTACTGAGTTATCGAGACTATACCTTCCTGTCATCATTTCTGAGCAGAAAAAAGTTACATTATATTAAAAATAGAGAGAAAGTCCTGATTGACAAATTCGAAAAGGGTCTGCTTTTCCCTTAGTAATAAAGAAATTTCGTAACCTACTTTGGTCTCTTTCCTCTATGCATTTGATTTTTGGATGGCACTATTTGTCACATATTATAACATAATATATAATTATGAATTTTCTATTTGCTTCTTTTCTTTTATAAATCCTATAAAACAAAAGTTTTCCAGTTTTCAACATGTTTCTCGGAAATTGTAGGAGTCTCACTTCCTTATATTTCCGTTATTACTTTGTGTAGTGTCTGTGAAATAAATTATTGTTACATTCCCAATACCTTTTTAATGGTTTCTTATATTTTTTCATCGTTTTATTCAATCTTATTTGTTGTATTACAAACAAATACAGAAACAACACAATATGTGTAGTTCACAAAATATTACTGAATGTATTTAACACAGGCGAAAACATAGACTACAGTGATTGGCACTTTAAGGAATTTTTTAAAACTAAATTTCCGCATCTACTTTATTTATTAAGATTTTACTATGCGCATTCTTGACATCACCTAGTTTTATAAGATTTAATGTTTATCTCCAAATGGAAAAACATAAAATATTTATACTCAATTTAATGAACAAAAGTGTAAATGCATAGCTACTGACACAGAAAAATGTTAATTCCCACTGCTGACTGGTGGTTACAGTAACTTGCACAATTGTTTTTTTTTGTTCCTTTCTTTGAAAAAGTCTATGTTTTTCAAGCTTTTAATGAGCAAACACGTATTTAAGTACTACACCAAAACTTTAGTAAACGTATCTGTGTTCCAGTAGCAAATCCAGAGATAAGGCACGGGGGCGCGTGCCCCTCTAAAGGGAAAATAATTATTTTTTATTGTATTATTTCAACAATTTATCTTAAAGAAAGCTTCGATTTGTTTCCGGACAAATCAAGTTTATATATAATATCATCTTGGGAGATACTGGTGTTATATTCCACGATAACAGTTACCAATATGAGGAGAAATATGTTACATTTATACATCAAAAATTCACTTAGCGTCAAAATATTGAAAATGTCCGTGGTCTATTCCACCTACATCCCTTCTCACGAAAATCCTGCATCCGCCACTGCTGTATTCAAGAAAGATATTTTACTACTTTTGGAAATGACAAGGCTACCGATAAAACAGAATGTAAGCCACTGTAAGGGACAACATAACTTTCAGAAAACGTTATGCATTGCCCGAAAAACAATACATATAGTATAAAACAGGCGCCTAAAAGCAACTGCAGAAAACAATAGCCCATGGCAATCTAAATGCAAAAACAATAGTACATGTAGCCCATGCCAATCTAAATGCAAAAGCGTGCTCTGAAAATGTGCTAGAATGTTACTTTATAAATGGAAAAGGGGAATATTCTCAGGCAATTCACACAATAAAAGTGGAATCTAGAAAATCAGAGATCGTTTCCTTTACGGACCAAAAATGACACGATAAAACCTGTTGGATCCACGTACTCGAAGGAAGCTCGGACACAAAAACAGTCAAATACAATAATTGAACAAAGAAACCAAGAAGAAACCAAAGTGCAGGAAATTAGATGGAGAAAAAACGTTAACAAAAGCAAACACAGAAGACGGACATTAAAATAATCTACAATTCTAAAGAAAACAAAGTCAAGCAGCAGTCAACTACTCGTAGGATGATACCTGCATAAAAGCAATCAATACAATGACCCTAACAATTATTACTAGGATAGATGAACTCAGAAACAAATTCTGCTACATATCTTGTCCATTATACATAGCATACAAGATACTGCAAAATGAGGAGATATCTCTTTTACTAACATACAATGTAGTAGCAAGTTGGTATGATGTAAGGCTGGGGCTCCAAGCCTCATTCCACATTATGCTGTGGAATATACAGATAGGAACGATCAACAAATGGTGTTATTAATTTTATTCTCATTGCATTTCAATTACTGGCACCATATCAGACAGTAATTTGCACTTGTTCCATTAACTGTTTACAATTAATCTAGGAATACCAAAATTAAATATGTTTTTATTTTCCGTGTTTGTAAACTTGTAGGAGTTTAATAATGAAGTAAGTTACAGAATACAATTTTGAAGTTTAAACATCACTGAAGGTAAATAGAAATACAATTAGGAAGTGAATGATGGTAGTATATAATGAAGAAATCCTTAGCAAATTCGTAAGAAATCAGATATTATTTTATATAAAAAACAAAGAAAAGATATCCTCATTTCCTCATTAGTTAAGTCACTCTGATATGCACATAAGGGGGGGAACTCCCACACACATCGAAAGAAGAAATCCCAGTTGTGCCATCAGTTATTTAACTAACTCAATCAATTTTCTCAATCTCTTCTTATTTCAATAGAAGTAAGGAACGTGACAATTACTATTTGGGTGCCGACAACTCTGTGGTTTTCTCTATGTACAACGCTTCACTTTAATTGCTTTTATAGCTTCAAAGATAAGCTATATTTATGTTGAAAAATTTGTGTGTGTTTTTTCTAAGAAATTTTCATTTAAAATATCACAAAGATTCAGATGTGCAGAGGCTATTTCAAAATTGCAAAGTGCACCGTAACTGTAAAATGCACTTTCTTCCGCATTTCCTCTCGCTCTTTTAAACCTTCTTTTCTCGACTGTCGTTTTCTTTTATGAATTTGAATTTAATTTAAGACCTTTAGGGAACTTTGGCTCAGGATGATTGGTATGAATAATGATGGGAAAATTTGTAGAAAAAAGAAAGTAGGAGGAATCGAGAGAACCCCGAGAAAACCCACGCACACGGTATTTGTCCACCACAAAGCCCATATGGCACGAGTCGGGATCGTACTGAGGACCCCACGCAAAAGAGGTGAGTGCTCTTGCTCTACCACTGAGCCACAGCAGCTCGGTTCTTTTGGCAGCGTTTACTTGATAGCTACGATTTTACTTATTGCTTCTTATCTATAATAATAATAATAATAATAATAATAATAATAATAATAATAATAATAATAA
>JAGDQP010028539.1:0-10320 GCA_022664845.1 Lepisma saccharinum | reverse complement strand
AATAATAATAATAATAATAATAATAATAATAATAATAATAATAATAAATCACAGCCATATTCAATCCACTAGTGGATGAGGACTCTCCCCGAAGGGAGCAGTTGGTCAACTGCTCCCACGCTGATAAGACGGGTTGGGAGAGAAGAACCGAAGCTCTCACTGTGATCGCCACTGTCTTTTATTCACAGCAGCTCCCCAATCGTCCTCACGATGCTGGGTCAACACCGAAATTTTTGAGCCCCCACCGGGAATCGAACCCGGTACCGCTCGTACTGAATCGAGCGCGTTACCGACTACGCTACGCAGGAGCTCGTTTCTTGTCTATATCTTTAATGTTTTTGATGGTTTATACAGCATATTAGGCAGAATTTCCATTTTAATCATAGATCAAGTGAAATGCATAACAGTTGTTAGAAAAAAACACGCAATCTAAGGCTCATTTCAGACTACCATAACTGCAACTGGCAATGGTTGTTTATGATAATACTCCTTTCTGGTATATTACGTTCTGTTGTCCCCACACCATTACTCTTTTCCTTTAGGAATACAAAATAGGTAGGTTTATCAATATGGAGGTCTTGCGAATGAATATATTAAGCACACAATCTTCTTCGTGCTCAACAAATCACTTCCTTCCTTTCTTTGCAATAGCGCACTCGCCACGAATCATTGTTAAGTGTCAGACAGAGTGTTTGTATCTAACAGCTTCCAGTTTACAGATTTGGTTCTTTCCTACTTTTGTGAAGACATTAACACTCAAATGTTTCTTTTTTCATATGATCTACATTTAGGTTAATCAGTTTTACGACTGCAATTGATCATCTGCAAAATATTATATACGAAGCGATTTATTAAAGAAATTCAGAGTAGATGACACCTTTCTTACGTTCAGACAAAGCATATTTATTTGCTTCACTTCCACACCAGATAGATCTAGAACAAGATGCTAGGTGCTCCTCCTTCCTTTCTACTTTCTGACATTAAAATATTGCCTTGGTAAGATTAGTAGATTTTTTATTATATACTAATTCTCTTATAAACACATGTCATGCAGACCATTTCTGCTTGCAGCGAATGGCTCCACCACAAAGACATCAGAGGAGTCTAGTACCACTCTTTCAGAATACTGATAGCTAACGAAGAATGGCCGCATCTCGTCCTAAACTATAAGTAAGTTTTCTTGCTATTTGAAAAGAAATAAAAAAGCAATTACGAAAGAAAGTAAACTCCTACTCAGAAACAGAACGAGTGAAAGGAGCGGTTCTACTGTAACAGAAGTAGGAAAGAAAAAGGCATGTTGATACAATATAAACTTTGAATTGATTCTGTTAAACATTTATGTAGCAACTTTGTAGAACGTAATCTAGAAGGACCGAAATTATTTAGTATGCAGTTACTTGTATTTCTTTTGTTGATTAAGGGCTAAATAAATACAATTAGTAACATCTATATATTATCATCTCTGTTATTTATATAAAAGAGGTAATCCAAAGAAGCACGAATATAGTGGATTGAGGGAAGATGCCACACATTTTGGTCTATTAGCCATTGTGGACTAATTAAAAGAAACAGAATAGCCAAACTTCGCACAAATAAATATTGAGCTTCCTTGCTCTTGCTGACAAAAGCACATGAAGATACATGCATACACAACGTATATATGTGCCTTTAAACTGACCTCTCAAAGTGTGCATCTTACCCCACATATCAGTGTAAGATGCCCGCTCATTTTGGGGAAAGATTCCTAATACATTATAATTAAGAAATGAGACCATAAGATAAACTTTATGGCTACATTATCTACAACATGATTAAAATACATGAACAAGTATGGAAGTATTTCGACCAGTTCAGAAAATATTTGTTACAATGTCACCACCTCAACTTGAAAGAGCAGATTTCTCTCGTTTATGTAATAATAAATGATACATAAGTTTAATGCAGGAATGATTTTATGTTTTGTGTGAAATAAGAAAATAGTTCTTTAACATATGACACATTTTATTGAACATGCACCGAGCAGCCGTAGCTCAGTAGAGCATTGGCTTCGGATTTAATAGGTCCTGGATTTGTTCCCCGCGGCGGCCATCCTGGCTGTTTATCCAGGTTATCTTGAGTAACATGGTAAATGCTGGGACGTTGCTTCGAAAATAGGCCCTGGTGGACTTGTTTCCTACATGCTCACCCCACTCCTATTGTGGCCTCAGCTAAAGTTGCCTGAAGGCTATAAATGATATTCAAATTCTATTGAACACGTATGTAGATTACCAATTACAAATACCTTTGAATGACTACATTCTATTCAAGAATAAAAGTTCAAAGAAATGAGTGCCTTACCAGAAAACAATGAAAACAGTCTTATTAAATGCAATGCATTTAGATAATGGGCATTTCCTCCCAATATTCGAGTAAGACACCAGTTCATCTATTTCCCGCATCAATCATGATTCCTTTGTGGAACCGTCTAAGCAACTCAAGTGCATGTGCTCCTCTATCATGGAGTTTAGTCCGATCCCTAACTGTTTACTGACTACAAAACTGTTTTAGACGAAATGATTTTTAGGTAATAAAAAGAGGTATTTTGATTTTAAAGGACTTGCTTCGTGTGCACGTGACAGATTACTCAAGCGCAACCCCTAAGAGCATACTGACTAGTTCTTTCACAACCTATATTTTTTTTTCATCTAGGGTTATAGTTATGAATTGACACTACTGTAACCATCTTTTTCCCGATAGGCTTCTTAACTCAAATCACTCTATGATGCTTGTAATAAATAAAAAAATAAATAAATAAATCAGAAAACATAAATTGTTGCTTAAACAATCTCTCTTTTCCGAAAAGAGCAAAGCAGAGCGAAAGCAATGAAAAAACATTGATTTTATCAACATAAATAACATTTCTAAACCCGGATTTAGACCTTAGCAACTTGTTGTACGTAGTCTACGTTCTATTAAATATACGCCGAAGCCTTCGACACCCAGCAGGGCTTTGCAGCGAGTGACAAACGTTGATCGCTTGTCAACTATATTCCGAAATCGGATATGACTGCAAGTCAAAAGAACTTAATTTTTGAAAATTGCCAACGAAGCTTAGACAGCTGAAAATGACTTCATGTTGAAAATTTGTCCCAATACCACGTTAAGTTTCGTATCTGGGGTTCTGGAAGACACTGAGTTCGATTCTGAAGTCAATACTTCTGAATTCCGAAATCTAAGATGACGGCTGGAACTCCATAATCCACGATGATGGAAGCCCAAAATGACCGCTACATTTTTTAAAAAAATGTTTATAACTAATAGATAAGTAAAATAAAAAATAAATTGTTACGAAAAAACTATTTTTGATAGGTCAGATCTAGACATTCCTATACCCAAAATATAAGAAACAAAATAAGCCTGGATGTGGTGTCAGTAATCCTGACCCCCCCCCCCCAGAAACAGCCATTCAAAATTTCCATGACTCACTCTATATAAATAAGCAAATTCATTATATTATATCTGATAGTTAAATATATTACAGTCCAAAACGAAGTGTGTATTGGACAAGGATATCTTGTTATTTAAATAGTATAATCACGTAGAACTAACTGCTTAGGTAAAAAATTAGTTTCCACTTTTTTAGTTCAAATTTTAGAAATAATTTCTTTCTAAACTCTGTTATCTATACTTCAATAGACTTTCTTCATATAGGGATATGTTTTATTTTCATACATACAAACCCAAATGTACAAACAAAAGCAAAAACTGCATGGATGAGAGACCGTTTGTTCCAAACGCATCCAAGGTGGGGAGAATGAAGTACCGTATTGTTTTTCACAAAATAATCTATATCCTTCTATATAAAGGAAATATCCTAGCAAGAAGTTTTATTTTTTATCGAATAAATAACACGTGGTTGAATTCTTAGAATACATTTCGCCCAAACTACACTTCTATTTAAATTTCTTTCTTTCGTTAAAAAAAATAAAAAATAAGATTTCCTTTTTTCCTCGTCCGTTTGCGGCGCAACAAATTTCTCAAAGAACGATGAATCAATGCCCAACAGGTTGCAATATCATATTTCGGGGGATCAGGTGTCCCTATGATCTAAGAGCACTTTACCTGTCCTCGGAGTCCCACGCATCCTGTTTTCTTTCATTTAGCAACACCAAAGCAATTCCATCCGAGCTGCTCCCTTTGCTCTGCATTTCCCGAAGATCTCCTGCTGAGTTGCGAGGTCACCTACCAAGGTCACTACAGGTCAAGTTCGTGATCAATGTTGCCAGATGAGAAGCGATTTAAAAAATAATATGTTTATCTCTCTCGATGGCCTTTCTGGTGGAAATTCTTATAGATGTAAATGTATATCAAAACTATTTAAGAGACCTTCGTACCTACGATGCGAGTGTTTGTGAGAGAGTTTTTCATATTTTTAAATGTACTGGACAAAAGACAAGCAATAATGAAATTTTGGAAAGCGGCCCTAATAATACATGTGAATTTGTATCAAATGCATAGAGTTATAATAAATAGAGGAAACATAGATGACGTCACATGAAGCCAAATTACAGTTCAGCGTCAGCCATATTGTGTGGACTATTAGAGTCCTTTTATACCGAGTACTGTGAGGACTGCCTTTTTTTTTAAACATACGTCAATCTTCGAAAATAGCCCGAGTATAACCGAAGAAGTCGTTGTGCTCCCCTGTATTTTATAATTGTTAATTATCTGCAAGACAGATGTCTTTTCGAACAACGATAGCTATTTTAGAGGTTTCATCTGGTGTGCGCGCTTCTCATTAATACCTTTCTCTTCCGATAAGAATGAGAAGGCAATACTCTGAAAGGAGGGCCTCGAAATGTGAGGCCAGTCAATGTGGAGGTAGTGCCTCGTTCCTTCCGTCTCTTGGCTTCACTCCCCTCGCCCAGAAAACAGCCTGATACTCCCTCTAGTTGTTATAACTCTATGATCAAATGAATTACCTAAGATTTTGATATTGTTTATTTTAGCTGACAAATTAGAATTCCCGTAATTGATGACGTCATACGCCTACGTAAAAGAAAACTGGCAAAATAAAATTTTGCAGGAAAGCAAGAGAGCAATCGGACAGGGTGGTCAAAATCCCATGTCCGGGGCCGTGTGTGAGCCCTATTGGACCAAAGTTTGATATTCAAAATTGGACCCCACATGATTTACATTGCAGATTCATTAAGGCGTGTGGCTAGCCCATCGAATAGTTCTGATGCTTTTCTGCAATTATTCGAGAAACCTTATTCTAACCGACATATTTAGCCGTTCCGGAACCTTTGACACGCACTGTCTAGACCAACGTTCCGCAAACCGTGGTCCTCGAGGTCTTCCCTTCCGATCCCCTGAGTCCAGACTAAATTGAACATTAGGAAACAAAGACGGAAATAATCAGGTTCAAGAGAATTGCGTATCACTCAGTGTAATTGACAATCAGAAAGAATCATTTCGTGTGAACCCATAAAAAATACTATGACTATTCAGAAATTGGAGAATTTTACGCTCAATCGTTTGTGTAAGGTTAAGCGCGACCTTACTTTACACTGTTCGTGATAGACAGTTCTTTTGAGGGTGAAGTGTAGAAGAAAGGTAGAGATGATACAAATTCTATTCTGAAAAACAAATGGCTTATAGACCTAACGTTATAAATATTCTTGATAGCCTTGAATGATTAAACAGAAACCAATACCGTGTGTGTGTTTTCTTCCAACTATTAACCCTAATATAAAATTAAGGGAATATCAATACTGCTTGAAAAATATCAGTATACCGGTATCGATTAGCACATGTCCCTTTCGGATGCCCCGCTCATGATCCGTGAGCTTCACTTGTGAGGTGCACTCAGCCTTCTATCAAGCTGAGTACCAGAGTGTCCTTGATACTCCTGGATATCTTGGAAGGTAAAGGAACTGACACCTCATCTCACTTCATGCCGTGGACTGCGAATATGTGAAACCTGAGAGTAGCCGAGTATTTATTAGTGCTCTCACTTTCTCTGCGCGTGGTCACGGGTTCAGTTGCCACAGGGGTCCATTGAACGTAGTGGTTTGAAGCCAACTGTACAAAAAGCTGTATGTCCCGTTCTTAGAAGCTCACCAGTTCGTTTAGGACGTTAATAACAATTCACTCACTCAAGAATAATGTTAGGCGTTAATCCCACACATCACATGCGCCGTTCATAGCGCGTGCGCATCGTACAGGAGATACCTTTACCTTTTTACCTTCAATTTAATACACATAAGGGAAGAGAGGGGGAAATTCGTAACGTCTTAGCCCCCTCCGCTCCGCTATTCAAGCCTTGCTTCTATCGTTCACCTCACCAACAAGAAAATAAATTTTGAAAATACCAATAAAGAGTACTAGCATGTTAGTTTTTATAATGTAGGTTTATTACAATAAAGAAATCTTCCATCTATTTCATTAATGCGTGTTAATTTTTTTTTTTTAATATATATATTGAGCAAGAATGAGAGAGAAACTGATAAAATCATTGACAATGTAATAACTCGTCTCGAAAGTAAGGAACGCTATGCGTGGTATTATCCCATGTCTGCCTCCAACGTCACTCACAGAACAGCAAACAATGCCATTCCAGACTGCTTATATGATTCCTCCTGGTCTAGTAAGGCTACTTCTTTACCAATCCGCCTGCTATGGTGTTGATTTGATGAATACTTTGAAATATGCTGTAGCTGCGGCAGCGAATTGCTAGGAGAAGGAGCAAACTTCTTAAGAAGGAGCATCAAGAGGATAGAGAGGTAATACTAAGTTCGTAGTAAAGGGGCTATCATATTTTTCTTGCGGCAATGTGATAGATCTTTCACCTTGTGTATTTTTTCGCTTCCTAAAGAAAAAAAACCATGGCTTTCTTGAACAGATCTATAAGCTGAAATACTGCAATAATACAACCTTATCGCCAGCCGCCGCTGCAGGATTTCAATGGACTACATTTTTTTTTAAACAAGACTTAGCCGTAGATATTTTGTATGTTTAGATGTTTTGTATGAATTTTTAAATAAGTAAAAGTTATACTTATCTACTACTGCATTTTCACGTGGAAATTCTCTGTTACTATAGTTTGCCGTGTAATATATTAATTTATTAAAACATGCCCTCGCATTCGGTGCTAGTAGTCCCGGTTTTGATCTCCGTTGGAGGCTCCAGATATGGGTGTTAACCCAGCATCAGGATACAAACGAAGGAGATACTTGATTAAATAATTAGTCGACGCCGGTCTAGAATTCCGGATAAAGTAACGGTGAGGAGTCACTCAGTTGAGCAAGTTACACTCTTTGAACGTAAGCAGCCTGGCTGGCCAAGGCTTTAAATGAACCTGTTTCCAAAATGTCTCCAAAAGCATATATTATCGTAAGAAATAAATGGACTTAATCATAATTAACAGTAAAATTTGTATATATTTTTATCTCTTGCTATATCCTTTGGCAAGGAAGTAAAATATAATATTAATAAACTAATACTTCTCCAGCTTTATTAATAGTTGCATATTTATCCTAGTTTTGAAAAATAAGCAGTGTACTGTATAACAAGTGTTTTGGCAATTTCCCAACATTTATGGTACTTCGACAAGAACCCGTTTGAAAATGGACGCCTTATATGATCTGACTTATTATTATGATTATTATTAACAGTTAATTTCATTGTATTTTGGATGGTACGCTGCAAAAAATACCTGTGTTAATTCAACACAATGCGGTGTCCCAGTGTGACTACCACTTTTTGTGTGTTAAATCAACACAACACACGGTGCTGATTTCGATACTGGGAGAAAAAGTTGCAGCGAGATTTGAACATGGGTTGTTCAGTTAGAAGTCGAGTATCTTATCTACTTGGCTAAATCGTCATACAGAAAAGGCACTAGACGCAAACGATATTTACTGAACAACATTTGAATTAAACGACTACACTATAGATTTAAACAGTGTAGGAGAACAGTGAACCCCCAAAACAAACTAAGTTACTTGCACGACTTATCCCGTGGTTTAATCATTTCCTATTTGTCAATTGGGAACCAGAATTCCCATTTATTGAGAATATTTCATTTCTATGAAAGCAAGCAAAATGACGACAGTTAAACCTTTCAGCAGCATTACTGCTTTCTTATCGTAACATGTCAAATGCAGTGCTTGCTTTCATAGAAATGGAACATATTCTCAACGAATGGGAATTCTTATCCCTAACTGACCAATAGAAAAGTGATTAAATAATGGCATATATCGTGAGAGTAACTTTGTTTGTGTTTGGGATTCAGTAACATTTTTTTATGCTCTATACTGTTTGAATCTAATGTCTACTGTTTGAATCTTTCTGTCTGACGATTTAGCCAAGTCTAAGACGCTCGACTTCTAACTCAGCAACCCGTGTTCAAATCTCACTGCAGCCGGTACTCTCTTCTCCCAGTACCGAAATCAACACCGTGTGTTATGTTGATTTAACACATAGTGGTCACGCTGGGACACCGCATTGTGTTGAATTAACACAGCTATTATTTACTGTGTAGATGTGTATTTGAGGGAAGACATTATTTTTTATGTATCTATGAATCTATCTCTGTGTTCTTCTGTTTTATTGTTCTTCTTCGTGATATTTTCTTTCAATCAATCAATCTGCTTAAGTACAAGCATTTTTTTAAATTCTATATTGTTCTAATAAAAAAAATATCATTATATCCTTGTATAATCTGGGATATTCCTGATATATGTGTAGAACCTTCTACGAAAATATGAATATTCGCAATGACTATGTATTCTGGGAACATTTCAGAAATTCCAATCCAAAACATCCTTTTAATTTTTTCAAAGATATACAGCAGAACCTCTGTTATCCGAAATAAAGGGGGCGGAGGCCATTTCGGATAACCAAAATTTCGGTTAAAAAATTTGTATTTTTTCAAAGTTTAAAGTGAAAAATTTGAAGGCAATGATAAAAAATACACTTTTAGATTACGTATATAACAGACTTTTAATAAAGCTTTAAATGCTTCTACAAGTTGGACAACTTCTTATACAATTAGGCTAAGTTTACTGTTTTTATGAAGAAAAAAAATCCTCTAACGTTTTCTGTTAGCATTTCAAATTTTATCTTTTTCGATTTTTTCTCCGTTTCGGTTAAACGCTATTTCGGTTAAAAGTAATTTGGTTACTGGATCCTGATTTAATCCCAAATATAATAATCCCGCCGTAAATGATATGCTGCTGACAAGAGAGACTCATTTGTTTGCGAGTGTCATGAGCGGCATGAGCTCAAATTGAAATGGCATATTGAGCAAGAAAATATTTTGTTGTTATTTTAGCAAAGTAAGGTATGTTTCGTTTCAGTATCTATTGTTGAAACTCTAATCAGTTTAATGCATGGATAATGTAGCTATGTGAGCATACGTGAACATAGAATATGTGTGACGCAATGTATTGTATTGTGTAACTAGCAGGTGCCAGAAAAATTAGATGTTAATAGTGCACAATATGGTCCACTGCCGTACTGGGCAAAATGCAGTCATAACTGTTTAAAATGAAAGAATTCTGTATTTGAAATATTTGTACTGAACACTCATCATCATAATGTTTAGTAATTAAAACAAAGATAATGCCAGGTAATAAGGGAGCTATCAATTCCAATACAAAGAATAAGAAGATTTAAACAAAAACAAATCAAGTGTCATCACGATTTAAACGACCACAATTTCAGCAACTGCTTCTAGTCCTGAAGAACCGACACCGAGTTGCTCCAAGTGTTGTGAATCTTGGTTTTGTTATATTTGTCAGGCAGACAAGGCGTAGCGCAAATATGTTCATAAAGAGTGTGTTGGAATCACCGTTAAAGATCACGGATCATTTCTTTGTCCCTCATGTGAAACATGACGTTCTAAACATCTTCGTTTGCGTTACACTTCTTTTATTTACTCATATTTTTTCTTCTTGTATATTCACTTGTTTTTCACAAATTTTGGCATTTTGTATTAATACAATATTCTTGGTTTTGCAATGTCATATAAATTATGTATGCTTGTAATGTATAGTTCTCAGTATGTAGCATATATGAGTAATACAGAAAGATTGCACATTACTTTTACCATACGTTCTTATTTTCTATATCGGGCCATATTGGGAACACCATATGACAACGTTTTAATTCTCAATTTATTACATTTTTATACGTCATTTCCAGGAAACAGATTTTTTTTTCATTTGTCCAAATAGTCTGCCAACTTGATGCTTCAACCAATTCGCAGAATAAATAGTCTTTCTTAGTTAAGGTGGGCCATATTCGGAACCTCTATCTTATATATATATATATATA
>JAGDQP010028538.1:0-24068 GCA_022664845.1 Lepisma saccharinum | reverse complement strand
TGGCAAAATAATGGATTACTTTTTACTACACCAGATATAATAATTAATAAATCACAGCCATTTTCAATCCACTAGTGGATGAGGCCTCTCCCCGAAGGCAGGAGTTGGTCTACTGCTCCCACGCTGACCAGACGGGTTGGGAGGAGGTATATATACACGATATTATTGATAATTTGTCCATGAGATAGGTATATCAGTTAATAATTTTCTTTTCATTCATATTTTCGTTTAATAAAGACTGCAATTATCACAAGAGACAACCATCGTATTAGTGTGAAACAATCTTTCTCTCAATAATAACGTGAGAGTTGAGAACACACACTCAAACAGTATAGACTTCATATTCAACGCTCATTCTCTCTTTACTTTCTGTAATTTTTTGATAATTCGTTAACTTTACATTACTGAAAGAGCATTTTTGATACCACATCAGTGTTACTTAATATGTATATTTGTGATCGCTTGAACGACACTGACAGACATCTTAATAAAAGTGTATTTACAATTGACATGAGTTACAGCTATCTTGAAGAAAATTATTCCAAGGACTGTTGCTGTCCTCGAAGCGCCATTCTAGACATTGGAATCATCATCTCCTAAAAACATTTTATACTACATCGGACTAAGTTTCCTACTTACTAAGATCGTGATATAATTGACGCCAGTAGCGTGGGAAAGCCTTATTCAATACTTTGTGTGTCAGCTTAGAAGCTTTTGCAAGGTCTCACTCAGTTTGACATAATAGTATAGACAGCTTGAATGCTTGCTCACAAAGTCTACACTTGTGTCATTTCATGAAAAGAAGTTACTAGTAGGAACTACTGGCTAGCAGGAAAAGTATTTTTGTCCCGACCAGGACTCTAACTCATGTTATTTTCGCGTTTTAACCATGAGCTATTTTCAATATTGCCAAGATTTGTCTTAGAACACCAAAAGGAGCCAGTTTCTCAACAATACTAGTCTGCTAGTTCTCTAGTTACCAGTTACAAGTCTAGATTTCATAAGTTCTAATAATTTCTGTTTTTCAAAAACATTTCCACCACTAGTAGCTTGTTGGCTATTTCCACAAGTCACGTGACCAAACTCACCAGTGTAGAATATAGAAACCTTGATACGGCCCGTAAGCTATTCTAAGGCTCTGTGATTCAGAAATTTGAAGCTTAAAGCAAGAAAAACAACATGCTCGTATGTATATTACGTCATCACTTGATGGCTTTGTTAATATCAACTTTTGCACTAGACACATGAATAAGTTTAAACATCAAAAACTTATTTTAAAGAACAGAAAGGACTGAAACAAGATTCAATGTTTGATTGTGTACTTTATTTCATTGGCGCGTTGGCATAGTGAGTTAAGGACGCTACTTTTGAACATTTATGATTTTGCCGGCGAGGGCTTAGCCAAAGTTGCCTAAAGGCCTTAAAATTAAATTCAAATAATCTATTTCTCCTGTAAATTTTACGTTTTTTTTGTTCATTTTGGCAGGTGTAAAGACAAAATTGGGTGAATGTAAGTACCATAAAATATGAGGTTGCAATATGTGCTCGAGAATTTAGGGGCTGACACAATTATTGGGCGCAGGAGTCTGACAAAATCTCTGTCGCCGTTTGAATACTATCTCGGCGAACGTCTAGTAAGACCTCCCTCATTTTAAAAGAAACATACCGATGTTTCAATTATAAAATCTGGGATCCCTATCGTAGATGTACAGGTTGGGCTTAGGGGTTACGGTAATTTCACCAATCTTTAAAAATGGAATGTTCCTTCTCAAATATTTAAATATTATAAAATGCAAGAAAGCTGATTGAGCAATAATTGAGGAAAGAGACAGGATACTGACATTACTCAATGTGGTATCGTATCTTGAGTGTGTGTACAAGGTGAAATTCGCCATTTTATGACCACCTTTATTTACAAAAAAGTGACTAGGGTCATCATTAGCTGACAATCATACTAAGTTTTCTTCTTTTTGTATTGTGCTAATAACATTTAATAATTCACACTAATGAATAAACTTTCGCTACCGATTTCTTAAAGAGTATAGAATTACCCATAGAGTGCATTTGAGAGGTACATTTCAGTTTATTTGACTCTGTGGTCAAATTAAAAGCTTATTGGTTAACCAAATCACAAACCTAAATGGTATCAAGGCCAACGAAATCTGTACCATTACTCGAAAGTGTCTTTGCGCATTATGTACAGAGATTATGTAACTGGAACAATTTGCGATTCCTCATGTAGACATGAGTGTAATTTTTCATATTCTATACTTCTGTTTCATGGCGTTAAATGTACTTCCAATGTTCTTATTTGCATTATTTCGGATTGGTACAATCCAGAACCTTTGAATCATACCTTTGAACAATGTCTCCTTGCTCTCACACCCTTTTAATTTTGTATCACGTTCTGCATTGTACGCATCCGAAATAATGCAAATAACATTGGTAGTATATTTAACACCATATAACAGAAATAGCTAATATAAATAAAATACCGAACTGAGTAGTCTAGGGTGACCGTCAATAATAGACCAATCGCCAGTGGTTGACCAGTAGGGTAAGTAAACATTAATAATACATGTTGGATACAATAGTAAACAAAGTATGTTTTATACGTCCGTAAGGTTTAATAATGTAATCTCCAAACGCTATACAATCAGGAAATGCATTGTCCCCTCCCCCCAAAAAATCACGTAAACTGTGCAAATTGAATATGGAAGAGACCAAATGCGCACAATAAGAGGACTGAATTACAACCAATGCAAGATATCCTGAAGGTGCAGTGAAATAATTTATTCCCCCATTGTTCAAGGAATAATCTACACCAAATGGAATGAATGATCTACACTTGAACAAAGTACTTAACAGCTGGTCAACTATTGGTGCAACTACACCTTCAGCAATATGTTGGTCATCAGTTGTGGTTTCTTATATCATGTGGTCAATTGGTTTAGAGAAACTGTTTATGTATAGACATGTTGTATTAAACATTCCACAACCATAAACACTCAAACAATTTAGAACGGCGTGGTTTGTATAAATCTGTTCCATTTCGTTAACTTAACAAGGTGGGAAGGAAAAGATTTAGAACAAGCTGAGGAGCTGTTGTTTTGGAAAACTGATTGGTACCTTGTACAGAAAGGAGCAGATTTAAAAAATACCATTATCTAGTAAGAATTAAATTTAGGTGCAGAATTCAACCAAAAAGAGAGATACAGTATTACGAAATATATCTTTTGATATAGAAACTGCGAGATAGAAAACAAAGAGAAAAGTACCATGAAGAATACCATGAAGAAATAATAAGGAATGAGGAACTACAAACAGAGCATGAAAATGTAAATAAAGTAGAATCCATGTAGAGTGGAATGAAGAAGACTATAAATAACAGCAGAAAAATAACTGGTTAGATAAAGAACGTGAAGAAATAGTGCAGACAAGATGACAAGTGTACACAGATTTTCTCAATAGACCTACAAGAAGGAAGAAAGAGAAATGGATATGATGAATAAGGAAGTAAACAGAATATGCAGAAAGAAGAAAAGAGAATAGACAAGACAACAAATTTTACACATAGAGGATCATATGAGAGAAACCGGCAGAAGCATACAAAGAGATCAAGAAAATAAGGAGTGGATTAATTACGCAAACGACAATATGTAAAGATATAGAAAGTAAAATTATAAGGGAGAATACAATGATGAAAGAAAGATGGCGAGAATGCTTCCAAGCTTTACTGCACCCACAAGAACAGGATCAAGGAGATGAAATGAACAACGGACAAATAAAAATCACAATGGGGTGGAAAGTAATGAATGTATAACTAATATACCCTTAACAGAAGAGATCAAGAGAGATATACAAGAACTAAACAATAGAAAAGTAACATGCTATGGTCATATACCAGTTAAATAGAGGAAGGGAAGTTGAAGATCTATTCCAGCAACTGCTAGAAAGAATATGGATGGATGAAAAATACCAGAAGATTAGAGAAAAATATCATATATCTCATATAACTTTACGGAAAGGAGACAAAATGGATTGTTATAATTATAGAGATATCTTTACTGTGTAGTGCATATAAAGTGTTTACTGGCATATTTAAGGAAATAATTGAACCAATTTCTGATAGTATTTTAGGGGAATATCAATCGAGATTTAGGAAAGGAGAACTATGACAGAGTAAACATTTGTCATGACACAGATCCTGGAAAAATGCCATGAAATAGAAACAGTTACCGCCCATTAAATTCATTTCATCTTATGAAATAGAAACTTATCAGATTTACGGAACTGTTAACACGCATATGGCTCTGTAAAAAGAGGAAAACCTGTGAAATTATTGGAAATATTGAAATGTGTTTTTCTACCCGCAGAAAATTGTGACACTAGTAGGAACAACAACGAAAAATACAATGAAATTAAGAGTGAACTTAGTGAACCATTCCAATTAACAAAAGGGCTGAAACAAGGAAATGGACAAGCTCCAATGTTATTTAATCTTGTTCTAGAATTTCTAATAAGACAATGGTAGATACAAATGGAACATTAGAAAACAAACTAGTACAGAAAACAGGACACACAGATGACATAGGTGTAATTATACGCACCAAACGTAAAACAACTAAAACATTTATTGAAATAGAGAGCAAAAGTAATGACGTAGGTCTAAAAATCAATGAAGGAAAAGCAAAAATAATGATACAATCGCCGAGGAAGAGAGAAGCGGAAAATATTATAGAAATCGGAGAGTATAAGATTGAGAAAATACAAAAATTTAAATAACTAGGAACAATATTGACTGAAAACAACGAGAAGTTGGATTCACGCAGCCAGTAAGGCATATTACGCAATATTAACAGTGTTTAAAAATCGAAATATAAATTGCAAACATAAAAACATGCACTACAAAACTTTAATAAGACATAATTAACTTATGGATGCGAAACCTGGGCTTTTACTGGAGTGGCTATAAATCAAATAGATATAATTGAAAGAAATTGGTTAAAAATTATATATCAACCAACTAAGGAAGGAGAACAATGGAGAAAAATATATAATGCAGAGATATATGAATTATATAAAGACTGTGCAATATCGAATTATGTTCGAATAAGAAAACTACATTGGCCGGAACATGTTGCAAGGATGGAAAATCAAAGAATACCAAATAAAATGTAAGTGAAGTAGAATGATAGGTAGCACGAGAATCAAATGGGAGGGCCAGGTCCACAGTTTAGCCAAGTACAAGCAGCTCCATCGATAATCAGTGTTCCTTGTTTAAACCTTCCAAATCAACATTCTTTCCTGGAACAGTTCGACTCTTCCCTAAAGCCATTTCATCCGAGAAGAAAAGTAGGAGGAGGAGGAAAGGAAAAAACGTACTTCTTACAGATACGTCACAGAAGAAGTAATTAGAGGAATTACATCTAACCTTTTTGTTGTCTTAATCTTTGAGAACATCGTATTACAGGCGTAGGAGGTGTATCTTGAACCCTCTCTGGTACCACGTCTTGTTCAGTCATCCACCACTGATCTTCATTCTTGTGTTGTTTGTTATTATCTGTATGGAATTTAGATATGACTGGACTCTTCGTCTCCTTCCGCTGTCTAATTCTACTATACTGAGGCAATATCCTTGGTTACTTTTCCTGGGATATATTTTGGTAAATGATGTGGCATATTCTTAACATGCACCCAAGTTCCCACAATCGGTAGTTTAGGGTAAGGCTTTTGTTAGTATCTTGATGTGATTCATAAGAATCAGTAATTTTCTTATACCAGATGTTATACCTAGTACGTGGATCAAAATTGTAGATTAGTTGAGCCAGAGATTGTCCTCTAATGATGGTGTCTTTGCAAATCGCAATCTTTGATAATGATGTTCCAATCCAGTCGATTATTACATTTCAGTTGACGTTTTAACATGGTCTTGATCTCTTGTACATGACGCTTGGATAGACCATTACTTTTCGGATGGTAGGGTAACGTGATACCGTGGTTATTATATCTTAGTTGAAAATTCAACGAAGTAAATGACGGACCATTGTCTGTAACTATCACTTCCGGTTATCCTACGTAGTTACAAATATTTTGTAGTTTGATGATTGTTTCTTGGGCATTTGTGCTATGTACTATATTCATTTGTAACCAACGAGAAAAACTATCTACCATTAAAACTAATTTCTTTCGTGGGAATTAAAAATCAAGATGTATTTTTTGACATGGTTTGGTACCCTTATCCCACGGTGATACGAGTCTTTTATTTTCTATGCAATTACTGCAACTACATGCATATGTCTCTGCCTCCTGATCGATCCCAGGCCACCAACAATAATTTTTCAATGAAGTTTTGAAACGAGTTATACCTAATTGCAATCTATGTATAGAAGTTAATATCGCATTACGAAATGTTGGTGGAATGATAAATTTGTTGTCATAAAATAAACAATTACTTTAAATAGTTAATTGAGCTGTTTAGTAGTGCTGATAAATCATATTCCGGAATTGAAATGGTAATGTTCTTGGTCATCTCTCTCTGGTCCGTAACATTCGCAAAACCTTATCTTGATGTAATCCATCTGGAATCGATTTTACTATAAGGGATGTTTGATTAATATTTAAAATATATTCATGAGAGACTAAATCATTGCCAGTTATTTGTGGTGAAGGTAAACCGGATAAATAGTCTGGTACTGGTACTGGTGTTGGAATATTTTGCTTGCAATCTAGAAATTGATTTTATACTGTTTTCTTATAGTTCTAATAACATAATAAAGTCTGACAGGATCAATATTATTTTTTAGAATAATTGTATATGATGATGTTTTTAGTACCAATAATTTTAGCAGCCATATCTTTATATTTTCCTAGACGTTGTAATTATTTATTTCTTGTACTTGGTTGATCCATTTTAGTTTCTATTTCTGTTATTATATTTTTAAGTTTTTCGTTATTGTTTTCATGTTTATTTTTTAATTCATTAGTAAATATTCTTAAATTATGTAATTACATTACAAATAAAACGTAGGTAATATCTAACATGCTATAAATAGTATTAAACCATTACGAGCATACTGTCCTGTAATAATTGTATTCATTTCATTGTCATTTGGAGCTCTTACGTCATAAATAATTCAGCCATCGGAATTCCGACCACAGAAGTTTTCTTCATAATGTTTAATTAATTTGTTTATTTTCTATCCAATGTTTAATTTGTTTACCACAATCTTGAAACAATTATGTAGCATTAAAATACCCCGTCTCTTTATCTATAATTAAATCAAAATCGCCAAACAAAACACAATAATTATATTATTTGCTTATAACAGATATCTGTATAAGCTGCCATCTTTTATATTTATTAAAAAAATATTTATATTCAATATATTTACCACTCTTAATGAGATCTATAAATACGTTAGATGTGTGAATTCACACACCGAAATGTATTGTCAAGATATTCGATTTCACTTTTATTTCCAACAGTTATTTTATATAAAACTCGATCATTTCCATTGACTGGAATTCCAGCTACTGAAATATATTAAATTAATTCTTATCTGACACATACGTTCCAGAAATCAAATTATTAACTTCATTACCATAAATTTTAACTCATGTAATAATTTTTAAATTGACCGGAAATCCGACCACTTTGTTTATTTTCATAACATTCAATTAGATCTTATGATTTCTTATTTTCTAACCATGTTCTAACTTCTAATTCTTAATTTTAATTCCTATATATGTAAACATAAATAATAAAAGAAACATTTTTATTTGCTTCCATCGCTCCAAGCTCTTGATGTTTAAATCAAATGTTATCTACTTTTTGAAAATAAATAGGATATCTCTTTCCTACAATTTCATTATAAAGATGCATATTTCTATAACTAATATCAGGTTAAGATTGAATATTTAAATTTTGACGTTTAATAAGTAATACCATATGTCTCATAATAGGTAGACTTAGCACTCTTTCCTATTTCTTGCTGCGCTAAAACTAATGAGCTTTTGTTCAGAGCATGTGATTTTGAATTCATCCCATAGGTAGCTCTGGCATAGAACTCACAATAGAATATGACGTTAATACCAGAGCTACCAATAAGATGAATTCAAAATCACATACTCTAAAAAAAAACCATTAGTTTTAGTACAGCGAAAATTGGGGAAGCGTGGTAAGTCTGTCTATTATGAGGTACCGGGTGCGTAAATATGAACCCGGAATTTATGTACAGAAAAGACACAGTGATTGGATGACAATGCTAAGAACTATTTGATTCGAAGTATTGGCCATCGCTAGCGATACATTTCTGCCATCGTTCCGGCAATGTGTGGATGCCAGACCAAAAAAACTGTGCCTCTTGTGCTGCAAACCAGTCATCAAGCCATTTTCGTAAGATGTGAAGCGCTGGTCAACAAGTGCGTGTCCCATGAATGCAAATAAGAGAAAATCAGAAGGCGCCAAGTCTGGTAAGTAATCCGCATGCGGAAGGATTTCCCAGACAAACGTCGCAATCGTTTTCTTGACCGGTTTTGCTGTGTGGGAGGGTGCATTATCGTGAAGCACAATCACTTTGGTCATAGGTTGTCTTTGGTCATATTCTTGACGTTTTTCACGCAAAGCTTGATGCAAATCGATCATTTGTTGTCAGTAACGTTGGGTATTACCGGTTTCGCCAGGTTTCAGTAGTTCATAATAGATCCCACCAAACACAAAGCACTGTCTTCCGTCCATAGCGATTTGGTCTTGCAGTCGATGTCGCCGGTTCTTCTGCAGTTACCCATGATCTTTTACGCTTAGAATTCTCGAAGTAGATCCACTTTTTGTCACCAGTCACAATTCGATGGAGAAATGATTTCCTTTTGTACCTGGCGAGCAGAATTTCGCAAGTTGTTTTTCGGTTTTCCTGCTGTCGTTCAGCCAATGCATGTGGCACCTATTTTCCCACCTTCTGAATCTTGCCCATGGCTTTTAAACGTATGGAAACTGCTTCTCGTGTCACATTTAATTGAACCGCGAGTTGTTGTTGCGGTTGAGCGTCATGCTCATCCAACAAAGCTAGCAATTCGCTGTATGCAAACTTTTTCGGTGGTCTTCCACGTTCTTCGTTTCTCACGTCAAAATCGCCACTTTAAAATTTTATAAACCACGCATAGCACTGTGTCTTACCAAGAGCATGATCATCGTAAGCTTCGACAAGCATGCGATGCGATTCTGCAGCAGTTTTCTTCAAATGGTAACAAAAACTGAATGCTGTCCGCACATCGTAGTTTGTAGGTACAAATTGCGCCATGTTCAACGCTATTAAACACTACAATATGACATTACTTGTCTGGTTGTGAGTTGCAACTCGTTATCAGCAGTCAAAACAACAAGTGGCGCCAAGGACGCAGTTTTACGGTAACCATAGTGACAGCTTGCAACTCCCCCTGGCTTAAGATCCCAAAAGAGGATCACACAGACAAATAGGGTCGCCAGGAGCCTAGAGTACCCACGCAACGCATCTAACCTAACCTCTAGCTCCAAACATTTTCTACACCCCAGACGAGCGGCGCATAAATGGAAATGCCTTCCAGATTTAAGAATATCTGGGAAAGAGGATTCCAGATCCTTGTGACCGCTGTAAAAAAAATAATTTAGATCGAGGGAGGAAATACCGGTAAGGCGACACCTAGAATCTTTTAATTAGATCGTCAGTTCATACTCCGAAGTACCAGCTGGTTCAGATTAGCGACAGATTAAGAAAGAAAAACGCAGATCTTTACTTGGGAAATAATCTCAAACGATGATACGCATAACGACTCATATGTGACTCATACTGTGTCTGTACTCACTTCGGTCTACAGGGTGGCAAAATACCATGTCTTACCTTTACCTTAGTAGGGCCCACACCTGTAGTCTGGAATCGCAATTCCTGAAATAAAGACGAACGAACACAAACGAATGACGGTCGCAACTCAATCCAAACGTAGTGTCATAACGCGCAAATGCAAATAATATTTATTCACACAAATCACATGCTGGTGTCCTTCATATGTCAACGCAGAAATTCAATATATAGTTCCTTTCCCAAGTTATCACTTCTCAGCTGGCGAAAGAATCCTACCACTGGTCTACGGATTTATGAACCGATCTAATCTAATTAAAATCACATCACTTAAAACGATAGATTTACCGAAACACAGAAATAATATAGTATCAATTGCTGTCAACTTCACGTAACGATTAGTAGTTAAATTCCAACGAATATCAAGTCAAACATTAAATAACTCACTGCACATTATAAATATTACTAAACACTGTAAGAGGATTATCAACTAATGCCGTAAATCGTACCTGGTTAACTGAGAGGTTTCTACACTACGTTTACTGAACATAAACACAAGATTTTTCGAAGAAATATAAAAATTTCAGAATTCCAATTTATTACTTTGAATTTACATATTGCACGCTTTCGGCTATGATAATATCATAAGAATCTGAACAGAATTACTGTTGAGTTGTAGAAACAAACAAATTTGAATCGCTGGTATACATTGAATTAATTAAGCAGAACTGAAAGTTGCGTAGTCACATATAATTGTCCATAATTTCTATAAAATTATAATTAATAAATTTTGTTGATATTTTCACAAATTATTCCCGAAACGTTGTTATTGAATTTAGAAAAGTTTTATCACTGCCTTACTTACACGAAATAAGTTTTGTCGAAAATACATGGTACAGAAAGAATCAATTGCGCTCTATTAATTGCGTGACGTCATTACAGATGATTACTACCCTATACAAAAGACGTTCTGAATAAATCTTGAAAATGCAAAATATTATTATAAAATATGACTTTTTTATCGGAGAATAGTGGCTGGAGTTGAAACCAAAATTATCGAACCATGTCGAATAATATATAATTTACTGTTAACTTCAAAACGGTACGCAAAAATAATCGAACAGACATGTTGCTAATTTTATTAAATAATGAGAATATGCGGTAGCTGTCAAACATGGCTAACCGGGAATTTCGAATAGATTTGGAAACTGGAGACGAAAAATAAGCATATGACTATTAAAATCTAACGAACCGATATTTGTAATGTAAGAATTCGGTCAATAGCGGCCCCATACTGAAATTTAGAACATACTGTACATTTTGATAAATAATCTGAAAACAAAATATAAATTTAATAAGGTGAAAATTCCGAAATAATGATGTCGCTGAAAAGTCCTGATAACACTTATATCGGTTTTAATTCTTCTTGACTAAGATTTAATATAATTTTCCGGAACGGACGATATCAATCAAAATATTATCAGTATATACACTAAATTTGGAGTTTATATCTACCTCTCGTAGACAGGGCTTAGGAAGTACAGATGACGGAAAGCCCATACGTCCATTCGTCTCGTCATTAAAATTGGAACTGAACTAACATGGTGTGGGAGAGCGGTTCTCCCAGCAAACGGAGAAAAAGGCTGATTCACACCAATCAGCAAAAAACAAGTCACGAAGCATTGACTAGGGTCCAATCAAAAACAAGCGTTAGATCCAAGTCATTACTGCGTGACTAACGAAAACCTGGATGGATAACGATTAAAATCCAAAGCAGTAATCCAAACGAAACACGCTCAAAGAGTCTAAAACCAACCAAAGAGAATGAGCTAAGGAGAACACACAGAAAGAAAACAAAACGGAGACTAAGAAAATAAAAGGGGAGAAAATAAATATAAAAATGGAACAGCAACTAGGCTGTTACAAGCTTACGCCGTCTATGCGTAAATTCCGGTTTCATATTTACACACCTGGTACTCCATATGGATATATTCAACTCCATCAATGAATCAACAATTAACCAAACCATTTATCGATTTTGAACTCAGGAAAACATGGTTCACTAGTTGGAAACACCTAAACAAGTTATAACTATCTTCACTAGATTGGGATCGCAACATGTAACCACGAATGCACATCTTCACAAAATTAATATTTTTGCTTCACATTTCTGTTATTGTAAACCTAATACTTACATTGAAAACATTAATCATATCCTATTTCAATGTTCCAAATACGATCTCTCTCGTAAAAAACTGATAAAAGCTCTCCCAAAAACTTATAAAAGTCTTCCACTTTCAATTCAGATGCTAATTGATGAACCTACTTGTCAAACAGGCTATATAATTTGGAATTTTTTAAGATCTATCCAAATTTCCTTTTAATTCATAGATTGTTAAAAAAAAATATTTATTCCCATTGCTTATCTTAACCTTAAAGCCATTCAAAATGCAGAACTTATCATTATTTATATTTTATATTGATGTTCGATAATGTTGTAAAGTAATCAAATCTCTCTATTCATATAACGTTAGCCCAAGCCTTGACTATCTATGATTTCTTTTAATATTTTGTAACAAATATTAACTATGCAAAAGAAAAAAAAGACATTAATAATTTACCTTCAATGCCAAGAACATTAGACAATATCGTTCACGAACTATGCAAAATTTGTTATCTAGTTCAATTTATTAAATGTCTTCTCAATAATACTAATCGAGTGGGTACAATAGTAACAAGAGGAAGTTCCAGGGGAATCTCTTCAAACCTACAGTACCATTTTTAAGAACAGAAACAGGAACATTTTTACACACCTGGTATACCATGTGTAAATTTAAATATTTGAAAAGTGTTCGAGGTACCTTTTAATTTAGCAGTTAAATTTATTTTGTCATCTGATTAAGTTCATTAAAATCTCTTCCGATTGTTGACAATAAAAATATTTTCTGGTCTGGTCGGGTCTAAGAACTAGTGCGGAAGTGGCATTAATTACGCCCATCCATATCACTTTTGTTTAAATAATTGCTGTTTTTAATATTTTTAATATATGACAGTTTAGCAGTCTATCAGTCTTGATAATTGCTGTTTTAATGTCAGTTGATTACCAGTTGCTATGGTTACAGTCCGCCATAGGCGTCAGTTCAACTCTTTAACTCTAGTCACAGTCACTATTATGATGTATATTTCACTATTAATTTTCAATTTCAAAATTGGAACACTATTACATGAAGCATTGAAGCACTATATGACGAATCTTGTTAAATTTTCTAGGTATGTAGGCCGAAATCACAATTAAGTAGAGCAAATTAATCACTACGAATTTCAGCGGCTTCCATCCATTAAGCCGCCATCTTGCCGAATCTCAAAAATATTTTATTATCTGCTTGTTTAATATTTGTTTCAGCCAAGGATCTTCTATATAGAGTATGTACCCATAGTAAACATAACGGAAGCCTGACGTCACAACTTGTTCCGCCATCTTGGTCCCCGTAGTTTGTAATGCTAATTGGCTCAAATTTCGCCAATAGGAAATAAGATGAAATGAAAAAGATAGTTCATTTTATTGCATTGCATAATTTTTCTATCATTGGTTTTAGCTTCTTCGAACTTATTATTAAGATCAATAATTTGGTTCTTATTATCTAAAAGATAATGATAATTAGCAAATTTATCAATTTAACTAATATATTTTTATTATTTATAAATGAAGAACATCAATTGAGATTTTCAAAATATTATTATTCCAGATAATAAAGAGAGAAAATTAATACCAAACAACTTAAGATGTTTAATTATTTGACAGAATGAATGTGATGAAACGTGTTTGTTAATGAATTTAAATTTAAATTCTTGTTGGATAAATAATACATAGCATATTTATGCTAACAATTGTAAGATTTTAAATGAATCGAAATATTAAGCTTTACACAAAGATATAATCATTAAATGCATTAATTATATCAAACCAACAAAAGAAAAATATATATAACCATAACGTATGAGCCCACAGAAATTTGCTACAGGAAATAAAAGTATACAAATACACAAAATGAATATTTTTCTTTCTAACCAGTTTCATTTTTGCTATAAATTTGGAATCCCAAATCTTTTTCTGAATAAAATAATTCACATGCTGTCGGAAATCCACTCTTTCTATATCTCATATGACCTACCCATAAACTTCATCTTTCAGACCTCGAGATTCCCAACTCCCTTTCCGGACCTCGAAATTTCCAATGTTTGGGGAACCGTTATGGCATAATTATAATTTCTTTGGGCAAAAAAGAAACGCAGTGCCACTTTTCATTTTTTCCTCCAACCTAATGGCTTTGTATATACAACCAAAACCAGTATTTGACAATGTTCGACCGAAATGGCCAGCATTTTGGTTTTAAGGTGTTTCATTTTTGTAAAAACTCTGCTATTAATATCGGGTCCCTATTTTTTCTGAAGAACATAATTCAAATTTATATTCAGTCGGAAAAATTCTTTCATCTGATACCCCACACGACTTACTTTATATTTATAAAGTTTCATTTTTCAGTTCCCCCATTTTTGGGGGTTCAGACTTCGAATTTTTGTGGGCGTTTATCGTGTAATTACCATTTCTTTAGGCAAAGACGATAACTCAGTGCCAATTTTGAAGTTCAAGTGAGTTTTAAATATTTTCTTTCAGCTTAAGTGCTTTTTTTTTTATTCGACCAAAAAAAACATCAATTTTATTTGGGGGAACAATTTTATTTATACCATAAGTAATAATATGAAATTGGTCCCGAAGGATCAGGTTGTGTACGTGGATATTCATAGAAAATAATTTTGGAAAACAGGCTTTTGACCAATTTTCGACTAAAAATGGCCGCCATTATTGTCTAAAACCAGTTTTATTATTTTTGTAACATCGATACAAATTTCATTTGACCATTAGAAATAAGAAACTTATTGGTCCTGACCGTTCAGGGAGTGCACGTATAGGGTTATTGAAACACACTGCCAAAAATGACTAATTTTCGACCAAAGTTGGTCGAAATTTTTTACCAGTTTTTCTACCAAAAATGGCCTCCTAAGTCTTTTTAAAACTTACGAAATATTTTTGCCATCTTAAGCATTAAATTTCACCCCTGAGTACATGATTGTTCAGATGGCCACAAATTTTAGAAGCGTTGGAATTTAATTTTTAAGGCCTTTAGGTAATCAGACCGGATGGATGAAAAGGAATTGGTGGAATGAAGAAAGTGGAAGGAAACAGGAAAACCCCGAGGAGGGAGGAACAAGGGAGAAGAGAAGGTAAGAGAAAAAAAGAAAAGACAATGGTAGAGGAGTCAGACACGAAATCTTTATGGTGTTTCAAAGGGACAGGGTATCCCAATCCTACTACTTCTTTGACTCGCAGGATGGTCTTTATGTACATGATACTAACACATAATTAAGTATTGCTGGAGTTGATATCGTTCGGAAGGATGTGTTGATTGAATGCTTCAGGGTGTCAGGATTTGCGAAAGATTAGATCATTGGTATTTGTGAGCAACTGGTTTCATAATTTCACAGCATCAAAATAAGACGTTAGATATTGATTTCAATAAGCTTATGAAAATGAAGTAATGAAGAAAATATTATCATTCTTTAGTTTGAACTTATCGAAATTAAAGTTTGTTTTAAGACTTTCACAATGTATGGCTGACATTTTACCAATATAACTATTTTCCGGATATTCTTTGTGTTTACTTATTTTGAACCGAACGATCCTTTCGGAAGCGTTGCTGCTCACACCGTCAGAGGATTTGATTTGATGATAAAGTACAATTAAAATTTTATAAACGTTATAACATTGTTATATAAAATTCTAACGGTGTGTTATATAAAATTCTAAAATACGTTTAACCTATTGTTATTTATTTAAATTTACAATTATTTGTTGTCCTGTGGAAATTGTTATGCTCATTCGCTTGATTTCGATATGCCTTTTAAAAGTACTTTTCCCCTATCACTAAGTACAAATCCATTTTCTTCATTGTATTACCATTTAATTCGATTTCCACTGATTCTAGAATTATTCTGTGGTATATTCTGTTTTCATGATATAGAATTCGTGTTTCTTCAAACAGTATTTTATATCTCTCTTCAATCGAGTGCCCTGCTACGGTTGTCTTTTTTGAATGTCCATACTTCAGTACTCTAATATGTTCTTTCATGCTAAATTGCACTGTACGACCAATTTGCCCAATATAACACATGCTACATTCAGACTTTATCTTACACATTCCCGACATCTTACGTTCAAGTGTGTCCGTCGGGGTTCTGAGGAACTGTTTTATTTTCCTATTTGGAACAACCACACATTGTATATTGTACTTTTTAAATACCCTATTTAGTTTATTGTGAATACCTTCCATAAATGAAAACGCCGCGTACCGTTTACCTTCATCATCCTCTTCCTCTCTCATCTTCTGTCTTCCTTTAAGCTATTGATGTAGTGTCCTCCTTTTATTTTTATGCTATACCCCTTATTATGTAATGCTTGGCGAACATATGATATTTCTTGTCTCTTGTTCCCTTCATCTAATATGTGCAATGCTCTATGTATTAATGTAGACATAACAGCCTGTTTTTGTGCTGGATAATGGTAAGGCTCTGTATTTAAACACGGATCCGTGTGCGTGGGCTTCCTGTACACCCTATTCCCTAATGTTCCATTTGGCATTTTATAAATCAAAATTTCCAAAAAAACGAGAGTTGTCCATCCTTTTCCAATTCCATACGGAACTTAATTCTTTCGTGGACACTATTTAAATGTTTAAGAAAATTTTGAAGTTCTTCCATCCCGTGTGGCCAGACAACATACCTATACCAATGTCTGAATATCGTATTTGTTCACCCTAGAGATATTTTCAAGCCTCTCCATGCAAAAATTCGCGATTACAGGAGACAATTATAATCCCGTCGCGACCTCATCCTTTTGTTCATAAAACTTCCTATCATACAGGACAATAAAGAATTTTAAATTTAAATAAATAACAATAGATTAAACTTTATTGTAACGCCATTAGAATTTTATATAACAATGTTGTAACGTGTATAGAACCTTAGTTGTAATTTAACATCAAATAAGATCTCTGACGATGTGAGCAGCAAGGCTTACGAACCGATCGTCAGGTTTAAAATAAATAAATACAACGAATATCGGGAAAATAATTTTATTGGATAAAATAGATCTTTCATAACAGCGTGAGGTAATTGAGCGCAGAATCCTGCAACAGAGTAACGGTTCTACAACAGTGTCAAAGTTGGATATAAAAATCATGGAAAGAAAGGGTGCAAAGCGGTTCTCAGAGAAAGAAGCTGTGAAAGAAAAGCACCTAATATGAATGCCACATTAAGAAAATATGGTTTAAAAACTGATTGGGATGTAGTTAAAATCTTAAAACACGGAATTATACTTCGATGAACCAATTGCTCATATTACCTGTCTAACTTGTCTGAAAGGAGTTGTATGTGTGTGTCGCTGGGAACGTTTGAAAGAATATAACATGTTTTACCCGAGGTTTGCCACTGAGGAAGGGGATGAAACCATTTACAACTATTTTTTTCGTGCGATTTATGAAAAATTTAGAAGAAGAAACGACATCACATTCACCAATATCCCTTTCAGACTTTCTACGCAGAATTGTGGGAAGGTGTTTTCTTTCGTTTGTGGCTTTATTATACGTAGGTGCTACTTTTGTGGTTCGTTTCTTGTTGTAATGTTATTTTCATTTCAATAATGATGAATTCTGATCAGCTTTTGTTTGTGTTTGGAGGCGTTACAATGTCAATTAGGAAAGGTAAGTAATTTTGAGATTCAATTTACACGTTTCACCACCAAAGTACCAAATTGTAATGGTAACCTCTCCGTTTAATTTTCTTGTTTCAATATTCTAATCGAAGTAATTTTCCAGTAAATATTAATACGCGCATTTGTGTTCTTTGGGACTACTTAAGATTATGTGTATCACATAACATTTTTGTACTGTAATACATAAATCGAGCGGGAAAACATTTTTTTCTTATGAAACTATAAATAAATTACCATTTAATTCTTTTCCACTTTATTATACATTTTAGCTCCCATTCAGTTGTTCTAATTATAAATGAAAAGTGTTTTATTTTAAAGAAACATCATCACATGTCAGGAACCTATTATTTAAGTTCGTATGCCGATTTGATTTCCCAAATTCTGCAAGAATTGTCAGTAATGATGATGTTGCGCTATCGGTTCCTGAAAATGAAGAAAAACTATATACTGACATTAGTTCGTTTAAAGTAAGAAGCGGACGCCAAAGTGAAACCATTAGGTCCTAGTCATGTTCGTAAAAAATGAAAGTTCGAGTTTGTGCACTCCACCTCAAGCTCATATGGACGTTGCAAAGAAATATCTAGTCTCACAACTTCGAAGCTATATCCATAGGAAAGAACTGTTCTCGATTTACTGAAGACATAGCTACCATTAACACTGAAGTACAGTATTAATGATTCCATACCTTCTAGGAATCAGCAGGCAATTCCAAATCAAATACCGTACCATCCAATTCTCGGTTTACACTTCGCAACATACTAAACAAGACCAAACCCCAAACCCACGATCAGGAATGTAAGAAATAGTATGTAGGTATACCGTACATCTTGTGAATATCGAAAGAAATACAGAAATGAAACTAGGATCATTGACATTCCGTTTTTACCATCCGTTAACGAACAACTCGTGCGATGGGAACTCGGTCGGGATCTTGGCATTCCGTGAACGATAGCCGAATCCGCGTCAAACGAAATTTACATAAAGAGTTAGAAAATCTGTTTTAAATTGATTACGAACGAGGTTAGATGAACTAAACCAATGGAAATGTGAGTTGGTCTTTGATGAAAGCAATGCGGTGTTATATTGTTTTTATTTACTTATTATATAGCAGGAGGAAAGTTGTTTATTTTCAATCGCCGCTTCCAAAGTGAAGAAGTAATTATTCAGTGTATGGAAAAACACTTAGAGTTGGTTCGAGAAAAATTAACGACTACATTTAAAAATATCCCAAGGAACGTTTATTAACTAATTTACTGGTAAATTAGTTAAATTGTACTGACTTCGAAAATGATAACTGTGAAACAGTGGGAAAGGGTAGACATGTTCTTATTTAGGGGGAGGGTCCGGGAGCTATGCCAGCAAAACTCAGAGCTCTACGCAGAATCGTAGTATTTTCGGCGTAACTGTATAGGGTGTCCCGGAAATGATGGTGCAAACTTCGGGAGGTAAGATTATTATTCCTATCGAGACAAGAGAAAACTTCCTTTGAAGAAATTCAAAATTTTCCATAGTTTCAGAGCTACAAATGCTCAAAGTTATGGCAGCATCGCCACAAATGACGCCATATCTCGACACAAGCGGTGTCGGCTTAGCAAATCACAATCGAAGTATGTAGTATCCGATACATATATTTCAGACATATGTATGCTTGAGGGAGTGGCGCATAGACAGGTTTCGCAACTTATGCCAAACTCGTAATGCTGTCAAGCGAGGAACGTTGGAAACTCGCGTCTCTTCTGCTATTGAGTAACCCGTGCTCTTCTTACTCATAATAATTCGTCGTTTGAAGTCCAATAACTCAATGCCGTGCACCCGTTCCGACTCTAAATAACCTGATTGCTAGTACGTATGTCGATTTACGTGTAGCAATGATGTGAGGGACGCGAGGGTTCAATATAGTTAAGCGAATTGAGGCGAATTAAAGCTGGAGGGGCGCAGTTGTGAGCTGCAAAAGGGGAGACAAACAAGTCTATCTTTGTCCCTGTGATCAGGCATTTGGTACTGCTTCTGCCTTTTAGTACACATAATATCTCCATAAGATCTGGTTATGGGAAAATAAAATAAATGTAAATTCGATGTGACCTCTCATCACTGGAACAGCGTGTCTGTTCTAAGAATTTGGTTTAAAATAGTAGTAAAAATTACGGGAAGCAAAGGTTGTACCAATTATTTTTTCTCTAGAACAATTCATTTCTGACAACCTCCACAAGGTGAAGTTATTTCACTACTACTAGAAAAACACCTTCTGTCATAGGTAGTAATGTAATTCGTGGTAATTTAACGTTAGCAACTATTTTCTGTTTAAAATTTTGAAATCATTCCCTTTATCCTTACTAGTTTACTCGTGTTTACGTATGAACGATGAATGTATAAACTTACATACAGACGCTTTGAATAAAACGTTTTTTGGTTTAATTTGAATTTTGAAAATAATAGTCAATGATTTCTATACACACTTCCGAAATATTCGCTTTTCAGCAGCTCATAATATTCCTTTTAAATAAAACTAAATTATTTTACTTTTTAAATTTATTTTCTCGTGTATATTTTATATAATGATATAAATAAACATATTATAAACTATTTTTCAGTGACCCAGTGTCAGATACATTCACATCTACATCCTTTAAAACATATATAATCTTCTTTATTTACCGTCGTCATTCCTACTTAAATTAATAGTCGATATTTTTCAAAGGGGTTCAAAGACACACCTTGTCGCAACCGAAACGGTTGAAACTGCTTCAGCTTGAACATTAACGTATCACCAAAATGTAATTGATTGTTTTTATTTTGCTGAAACTTGCATTTTCTTCTTTTAAATCAGAATAAATTCCTGCATACATATTATGGACAGAAAGCTTGTAGGGATTGTAATACGAGCTTCATGGCATATTTTTATACTACAAATGGAGGAGAAAAAAAAAGATTTTGAAACTCACTTCCAAAAATTGCACATCTTTTCACCTAACTTCTGAGGTTTTGGTAATTACTTTTTCCAGAATGCATTGACTTCGAATTCAATTTGTTTTTTGTGGTTTATATTACGTTGTCTGAATGTTCTTCTCCTTTTCTTTCGTAGAATAAAGTGTTTCTGATAAAGTTAAAATATATTCGATAGTTAAAGACTAAACATCCAATGAATATTTACACTTAAGATTATTCTCTAAGTTCTGAAACTTTTAATAAAACCATTACTGAACATTATTCTTACGAAGGATATGTTTTATGCTGTCTTCTTTTTTATTTTCCTGCCTATGTGCCTTTCTGTTGATCGATTTATTTTTCTAAGTTTTATTCTGAGTTCAGAGGGAATTCCTTTATAGATGCTTTTCTGGGAAATTGAATCCATTTCTATGAGTTGGTTGTCATAAACTTGTAAAACTATGTTTTCTGTCTATGTGCCTCTAGTAACCACATTTTAAAATCAGTTCTGACTGTAATAACGTACAGGATGGACTTCCCTTTGCAGTTGCTGATTCTAGAGTTTCTCGAGTTATGTTCGACATAGTTTCCTTGTTCAACTAAGTTGTCATTTGCAGTGACGTCTGTAAAATTGAGTTTATACGTATATTGTAGACATATTCCTTTAATCTTCAACTTCGAAGAACGTCTTCCATAATTTTCATGGTCATGATGATGGTATCTTTGCATTAAAAATAAAAATAGGCGTTAGAATGATTTCAAAACGCTTCCTTCTGTTGCCAATAGTTTTATCCTTTGCACAGGGAGTTTCTTGACTTTGTCTACTACGTCTTCGTTCCTTGTACAGTATCATAGCAAAATATTTTGGTCTTGACTATGTGTCTTAATCTCTTTTAGATACAGGGAGGGACTCACAGCATTGCAAACGGATTA
Source organism: Lepisma saccharinum (assembly GCA_022664845.1). Taxonomy (NCBI): domain Eukaryota; kingdom Metazoa; phylum Arthropoda; class Insecta; order Zygentoma; family Lepismatidae; genus Lepisma; species Lepisma saccharinum. Next base: position 2,549 of record JAGDQP010028538.1, on the reverse strand, counting down.
CAAATCCAATTCTGCAAAAGGGGATGTTCCTATAACTTCTGACGATTGACAGATCTTCAAATATGAGAAACGTAATTGAAATATGTATACACTAACACATGATAGCAATGTGTCCTTGGTATAAATACTGATAAAAAACTTATAGACTGTTAGTTCAGCTTTGTAGAATACACTCGAGCGAGCGTATATCCAAAGTAGGTTGTATGTAGTCCTTGACTATATGTACTCCAGAGCGATGTTCTGCTTTATATCAACCTGCAAAAATTTTGTACGTGAGTCAGATTCGCTTCAAAGATTATTGTCACTTTCTTCAGTACGTATCAAGCATAAAGAGTAAGCAAAGCTGAGTGCTGCAAAGAAGTGGGTCTGTTGAAAATTCAAACTACACAAGGATCTGAACGATGTCACAAATAGAGTGACTGGTACATCTGAGTACATGACTGTAGTATAACGTTCTGCTGAAATTCTGTTCTAAACTCTTCTAACTCAAGATGAAGCATTTATTTTGTAAAACCTTTCACTGTTATTTTGATGTTTCTTCTTTCCTCTCCTTACACTCTTTTTCTTCTTTGATTCTTTAGTAGGTATGCAAGAATCTTCAAAATTATAAATTTCATCATCCCTATAATACGTATCATCGCCAATCCAAGATCTTTCGATCCCGTGTGTTGTTATCCTGTTCAGAATCTGAGAGCTGCGGATCAGGAGAAAAAAGTTGCTTACGTAACAGATTAAGATACGTTCTTGGTTTGCGCTGTAATGACATTTCACGATCAAAATACTTTGGAGTTCTAGGAAGACCCCTCGGAGACCTCATGGATATTTTTGTGGCGGCCATGGTCTGTATGGGTCTTGAGGTGCGTACGTATTAGACGTCATTATTCTAATAATACTTTATTTAAAAATTCTTTCTAGCAAGTTAAGTCCACGTGTTGTTTTTAAGATAATCTTCAGCGCCCTCGCCGGGGAAACCACTTTATTTTATTATTAACATCAGTTTGAACAATGATTATAAGACATTATTTCGTCCTTATTTTATAGTTTTTTAAACAGTAATGGAATAATACTGATTCTTTGAAATAAAAATATGTGTATTTCTCTATTGTTGTAAAAGTGTCGAAAACTTAGTAAAAACAAATGAATCTACTTATAGCGATATAGACTAAAAAAACAAATGTCGTGAGATATGGCAAAAGCATGTTAATTGCTATCAACCGCGTGACGGCTTGGGTGAATGCCAAGACCTCGAACAGTTGTGAGGTTTATGTTATAAATCAGATTGAACGCGGGGCAGTCTAATTAGGCAAGGAAGCGTGACTTATCGGAATTTCAACGAGGCACTATAAGGGGTGCAAACGGATGGGACGTACCATTTTCAAAGTTGTGAATACCCGGTGTCACATGTATACCGCGAAAACCTCATGGAAAGCATTACATCTCAGCACAGTAGCCTACCACGAGAACTTAATAAATTGTGACGTACATGGTAACAGACAGGTAGCACTGGCTCAGATCATATCCACACTTAATGAAGCAGGGACCAATTCTTTATTCAGCAGGCCAGTGAGTATCCTTTAGCTTCCATGGAATATGATCCGAATGCAGAAGAAAAAACAGATTACATTGTTAAAGACACCGGAAACAACGCTAGCACTGGTCTCGTGAACACTGAAAGGAAATACTGGACATTTTTCAAAAAAGGGGTGACCGATGATGCACGGTACCGCTTTTTCCGGGCTGATGGCAGGATTTTGTTGTGGCTCAGACATTAAGCGGCCAAAGACACCTGATGCCTACAGAACAGGGCACCGTATAGAGCGATAATAGTTGATACACAGTGTACTTACATGACATGAGTTGGCTCGTTGGTTTTCCTAAGCACGTCATTATTCGGCGACCGTAAAGTTGCATTGGTGGATATTAGCAATGCTTGATGAACTTCATATATTCTCACAACAAAAGAATACTTCAGCAGGATAATACACCCTGAAATCGAGTCCAGAATTACTTCAACAAACATTCTGAACAGTTCGGAAAAATTGTGTTAGTTGTGTCAGTTTATCAAATAACCAAGGACTAATTGCAACAAAAATACTGTTTGTACTTTCTGGTCATATGAAGTGTACTTAATAACATATCGAAAGTCTACAATAATTTGAATGGCCGAAGTCCGTGCTTTGGATATTATCCATGGAACACTCTGAAACAAATGTAATTATAGGTCGACTGCTACAAGCCCTATTTTCTTAAACTTGGTGTCAAACTAAGGACACAAAGATTGTATATTTACCAGATAAAAAATATTTGACTATAACAAGAAGTAAAAGAAACTAGGCGGATAAAGTTATATTAGTGATTTATTCCTTGACTTAAATGATATACAGAAAGATGTACTCGTATTGATGTACAAAATACACTTGATACACGAACACAATATCCTATAACGGTAGTAGGGACACAACGCAAATTTACCCCATGATCATTAATCATTCTGTTTTTTTCACAAATTTACTCTCGGATTTGACAGCTCACTAATTAAAAACTAAAAT
>JAGDQP010028537.1:3004-24068 GCA_022664845.1 Lepisma saccharinum | reverse complement strand
CTCCTCATTTTGGTGAACGCTGCAACGTGGAGTAGAAGTCGTAATCATCAACGTACTAGCAAGAGTTCCAAGATTATCCAGCTATTTATCTTTGGTTAGAACTCGTCCTGATGAGTGAGCTCTCACGATGGAAGTGTATACACTTGTTAGCAGCCAAATGAAACGTAAAATATGTCAAACCATTTATTTACACACTCTTCAACAGGCACTTGGAATGACACCTTTTCGCCTATAGGCGAGTCTGATATGCGTGTTGTTTCTTCGCTCATGCAGGTTTCCTTGCACTTTTGGGGACACCAGGATTTTGACAAAACAAATTCTGTGTTTGCACCTTTTTTCGGTAAAGTGACCTCTTGTACTTGCTTTGATGATGGGTTCTTTGTACTGCTCCATATATTTTCTGCCACTTCTGCGAATGAATCTCTTGATATAGCGAGATTTCGTGTCACATCACATGGTAGCTATTTGTCCAGGTGCAACGGAAATAGTGCTAAAGTTTCAAATTTGCCAGTATCCGTAGAGTTCAACAGAACTCTAATTCTTAGTTTTAACTACACAGCTGTCAATGAACAAAATAAGATTTACGTTCTAGGAGGTATAATGTTAAAATAATGTAACAGAAAATAACATACGTCATCAAATATTTTATTTGCTTGTTCTTCCTCACGAGGTGACCGCATCAAAGCCACTTCTTCTTTCGTGTGTTCAGTATCAAAATTTCCAATGTCTCATAACATAGTATGTGTGATCCTTATCTGTCTCATGTTTTTAGGGACAAATGAGTTTTTCTGGTGCATTCAGAATCCATACATAAAACATTTTGCGGAGAAATCACAATATCAAACATAGGAAACAACGATTAGCATTTGTGACCAGTTACCAGACCTATATTGGAGATATCGGGTTTACATTGCAACAGAAATACAATGAGAAAATGTGTTTTCCTGCATTTTTTTCTAATTATAACACTTATCTACTAATTGTCAGTTTTACAGAAACGTGACGTAGCTTCTCCGGTTTCAATATGGAAAACTTCATCTCGGCTATCACTTGTTAGAATATGATTTCTATCATTTTCAATTTGCACTTTTGTTTATGGCCCTCTACTATCTAAGCCTCAAGGCGAGATAGGGGAGGGGATAGGATGCAGGAAAGTGTTGGCCAGGGCCTAAACTCAAGGTACCATCCTGAAGTCCACCTGGTATGACTAATGAAAGTCCCTGGAGGAAAAAACCCTCATTGAGGATGATCGACCGCTGGAACTGAACCCACGACTTCCCGAATGCACCTACCAACGCTCTACAACTGAGCTACAGCCACTCAGTATGAGTCCCTTCATAATTCCCTAATAAGAGACCCTCGTGCACTAAACAATAATACATCACTACAGTTAACTCAGTCACAGTTATCAATTAGTCGTAAGCGCTGTAGAACAAGCCCATTCAATGAAATACTGACCGCTATTGTTAATCATTCCAGTCCAGCAAAAAGGACTGGAATGATTAACAATATGAAAATACTCGAATCACATTCTCCTTATCATACGCAATTATCAACATCTTTTGCGCATTTCCGGATTCTTGATGGAGTTTGGCATGTGATTGATTGGACAGATGTTGTAGTTCTGGGTTATAAGTTTGGCGCCCACGTTTCATCTCCTGGCGAAGAACACGGGATCTTCCCTGATGTAACACCACTTTAGGACGATCAAACTCGAAATTACTACACGTCCATCTGCATGTTCTCAACTAGTGGCACTGCGTATGGTACACCATGCTGCTAGACATGTAATGCTTTTATTATATATATACCATTTCAAGAACTACCATATGTCCTTTGTGTCACCCAAGACACAGCACCAAATATCTACTTTTAAAAGAGCTTATGTATCTCACGTATAGGAGTTGATTGCAGCAAAAACGTATTTGTTTTCAAAATTTGTCGCATATTACCTTTTGGATATGCCGGTTCAATTACACAAGTTGTCATCAGTTCGAAACCTACCCATGCAAACGTTTCATTGATGTATTACGCACATTCCATACTAATAAAATAAGTTTCCCTGCGAGATTTCCCCTCGTTGCTTAGCTGGTGCAAAGTTTAAAACTTAGTAGTTTATTTCTGAAAGTTTCCATTTAATATTTTCAGATTTTAGATTAATGGTAAACCCGTGATAGCGACGTTCCAGCATATCTACTATAGACGTGATTCAAAAATATAAATATACTGTTAGAACTTCCCAGTAGATGTCACTGGAAACAGCTTATTATTATTGATAGTGTAAGCTCTTTTATAAAAAAATAATTTTAATAATTCTTGCAAAAATATTATCTCAAAATTTGTGTACTAGGTTCAACTTCTCTGGACATTTAGATTTGTGATTCTAACAAGATTGTGCTTCAAAGAAAAAATATCCCACTACCAAGGCTGTTTAATTTTGGATGAGTATTGTAAGAATATAGTTAAAAACTCAGATTAGTAAATTTTGTTGATATAATGTACGAAATTTTTGAAAGGGGTGCGAATGGTTGACCAAAAGGTTGACCAATGCCATGCTCTGTAGAATATTTTGCATCGAGAAACAGTATTGAACGAGAGGTCAAACATAAGAGGTCAAATATGCACTCATCATTCACCAGTATCACTTATTAATGCAACTCAGTGTAGCCACTGCTTGGAAAATTTAGACTACTATACGATCTAGCATATTGTTCTTCGTATATCGGAAAATCTATCACCATACTTCACTTTAACTGAGGAAGCCAAGTGTCTTGTTACGCTCCTCGTTACGGTTAACAAGAAATCGAAAGGGTTCTTCAGTAGGGACAACAGTACAGTCATAACACTAGGTTGCAACTTTTGTCGCTTCCGGTTTTTCAAAGTAACACTAAATAAATACACCACTTCCAACTACTCTTAACTTAAGAGTAGCGACTTGCTTTTTTTAATTTAATACATACTTCCGACTGACCACTTCCGGTTCCCGCCACTTCGTTCTCTTATAGGGCTTACTTCTTAACCTAAATTCTCGTACACGAATACGATTTACTTAAACCTGAGGAATCCAGCTTTTCGAATTTAAAACACTTCCGACTGACCTAACCCAATGTTCGACACATTCTGTTTACACCACCTCGTTGTTGATTTATTTAACCTAACCTGAAGAGTAACCTGTAGTTAGGGTTGCACATGACCTCCGGTTGCAAATTAATACACAAAATTATCAGTAACACGAATTTCACCCATCCCTAACATTAATTTAATACACTCCTCAGATAGCAGTTTCAACAATTTAATCCCCACTTAATCGGACGTTGATTGGTCATCCTCCTGTACTGCCTGTTTTAAACTGATTTACGTGTTTCAAAATTAAAAATTAATTGAACCTACCTTTTTTTAATCTAACATATCCTATTTGGCTTGTTAGAATTTGGCATTTAGCGTAACCCACCTTCTACATTGTATATCATTTGATGAAAATTTGACGTTTTAAGTTAACATAAATTATTTGACTTGATAGAATTTTAACATATTATAATCTAAGTTCTCGTATATGTATTATTTTAACCAAACGTACGTGCCTAAATTTAAAAATTAACACAACGAAAGTTTTGTGTACTAACAGTACTCGAATACGATTATACATTTGAATATTCTTATCTTAAAATAAATAATACATAATAGGACACATTACACATGCAGAGAACTTAATCTCACGCCAGTGACTTAACACACATACATACACACCATCTCGTACACACAGAGAGAGATTTATTTACGTGGTAACAAGACACAAGTTTTATTCCTTGTGCCAGAAGCCAAAAAACGATGATTTGGTATAAAAGGGGGGGGGGCACCAGATGAAACTTTCAGCACTTGTACACTGGCATGTATAGAGCACGAAAATACGTGATAGACATTCCAAAAGGGTAGCTATCCAAGATAGCGGCCATTCAAAATGGCGGCCGACGCTATTTATTAAAAGCAACATATCTCGGCTACGAGTTATCCGATTTCGATCATTCTTTCTTTGAATAAAAGATATGTTTATTGGCTATATTTATGCTTATTAGCAAATTTTCGTAAATCTAATAATTTTTCAGTTAAATGTAAAAAACTTTCGTTTTGGCCTAATATATTTTCTTATTTAATATTTAACTTTGAAACGACTGGTTTTAGATAAACCTATGTCCTTACATAATATATAGCGCGTAGCTTAGGCTTTAATATAAAAAAAATATCAATTAAATCCGACAAGTATAACCAGAGATATGGACAATTGTTTGAAAATTTCTGCAGTACGAGTTAGCATTGTGGAGGCACTAATGCGTGTAGAAGCTACATGAAGATTTGGTATAAAACTGGGACTCCAGATGAAACTTTCAGCACTTGAAAACTTGTCTATGAAGAGCACGAATATGGGTGATAGACATCACAAAACGGTAGTTATTCAAAATGGCGATCATTCAAAATGGTAGCTATCGCCAATTCTGAATGTTACCAGATTTCGATAGTGCCTTGTTTTAAATGAAAGTTCATTTCTTTGCCTTCAATTTTTATTAAGAGCAATATTTTCATAAATATAATAGAGATTTTCTGTTAAATTAAAAATGTGGATTTTAACCTAAATTATTTTATTTAATATTTACTTAAGTATATTAAGTTTTGGTTTATTAAGTGAAATTAAAAAATAACAGAAAATATTTATTATTTTCTTATTTAAGGTCTTATTAGGAAACGACATATTTTAGATAAATATTTGGTTTCAAAATGCTGCTGAGCCGCGGTAGGTTAATGGTTTAGCGCTCACCTCTGATGATAAGGGTGGTCGGTTCGACCCCTGCTCCTGCTTGCTATATGGACTTTGTGGCAGATTAACACCATATGCGTGGCTTTTCTCGGGCTTCTCCCGTTTCCTCCCAGTTTCTTTATTCCACCAATTCATATCATCATCCTGTTTGACCCTATGTTGCCTAAAGGTCTTAAAATTAAATTCAAAAGATGCTTCATTTAATATATACTTTTATTTGAAGAAAAGGACTATAATATCCGATAATCTGGACCTTAGAAATCACTAATAATAAAAAGTTTGGTTTTCTGTTGCACTGTACAAACAGGTTAAAGCAAGTAAATGCATTGTGATAGGCGTTAGAAACTAACTGAAAGTACTTTATATTGGTCAAAGTGTCTCAGAAATTTATCAAGAAGTGGCACCAGCTGTAATAAGATTCCAGTCAGGTCAGGCTGTGACAGTGTAAATGTATTTGCAGGACAAAGAAAGATTAAAAGGTTTCCTGGAACAGCACAAAATAATGTTACAACATTTAGAAGCCTAGGAATCGAGTGAACTGTTCCAGATGAGTTATTCAAGACACTTGGAAATTTACTTGTGACATGCATTCCAAGAAAACATAAATTGGAAGTGCCAATGAGCTGCGGTGAAATTATTTACATCCAAAGGCGGGTGAAGTCGATTGCTGCTAACTACCATCATGCAAGGATACATTGGAACGCTAAATTTTAAGATAGTGATTTACATACGAAGACTTGGAAAATACTCTTAAGTATGCCAGAGGCTGAAGAGTATGAACGGAGAAAGGACAGCAAAAAAAAGCTATGCATAAATTTGATCGCCGGAGCATTTGCACCAGAAACTGTTGTACTTGCCATCCTGCGTTGCAGTTGTTACAGAAATACGCAGTAATTGCTCTGGTTCAGAATATTAATTAGCATATTATTGCCCTTTTCTTCAAATAAAAGCAGTGTCTCTTGCAAACGCATTTATTTATCTAAAAATAGTAGTTTTCTAACATTTTTTAGAAAATATTATATAAATTTAAATAAGAAAATATTATGCATAAAATTTTCTTTTTCCTCCTTTTTTGAAAAGAAATTTTCGCCTAAACCTAAAATCTCTCAGTCAAAAATTTAGTAAAAATGATTTCGGTTAAAATTCACATTTTTATATTTAACTGAAAAAATATTAGATTTATGAAGATATTGCTCATTGAACTCAAAGAAATTATCTTTCATTTTAAAAAGGAACCATCGAAATCGGATAACTTAGAGACGAGATATGCGATGCGGATATATGTACCATTGAAAATTGGCGATAGCCACCATTTTGAATGGCCGCCATCTTGGATAGCTACCCTTTTGGAATGTCTATCACGTATTTTCGTGCTCTATACATGCCAGTGTACAAGTGCTGAAAGTTTCATCTGGTCCCCCCATTTTATACCAACAACTTGTCTGGCACAAGGACTATTTACGGAGAACTTAATTTCTGGACAGAAACACCCACTCATACAGGTTTACGGAGTAACACACATACAGGTTTACGGAAAAATTTTAATCTCTCGCTAGGGACCCACACACACATATGCTAAGTGTGTGTAAAAAAATGTTAGTATTACTTTACTAAACTTCTCATATATGAATGAACCATGATATCGCTAACATTATCAACATCTGAGAATTTAGCTAAGAACGCTTTAGTGAATATCCAGATGCACGATATTCTAAATACAGAAAACAATAGTGTCTAGAAAACTGAAATTTATCACCATGGATATGTGTATTATTCTAGGTATAAAACAATTTAATTTTAAGAACCGTATATTATACTGTACAAAGGGAGAATACACCATAACTATTAAAATATTCTCCATATCCTGAGGTGGATATATTCTGTGGAACATATACATCTTATTATAAATATTTCCAAAGTCAAGTTTTCCTCATAGCCATTATCAAAATTATGTTTTGCTTTTGTAATGCAAAATGTATCATCTACCTTAAATGTCAATGGCTTCCTCTTTTTCTCCTGCTTTCTCTTTATGCTAACTCACACTTGTGAAGGCAACAAGCAAAACCTTACATGTCCATTTGTTTTTATTTTAAAAGAGTTTTATTCATTATAAGACCTGAATACAAAGCTATATCGAATAACGGGATTTTCTGAAAAAGTGCTTATGCCATCGTAATATGTACTTCCTTCATAAAATTACTGTGCATGATTCAATACAGTTCTTCATTAAAGTCATGGCTTACGGAACTGGCAAGTTCATCGCCACAGTAACAAAGGTTCGTCATTGGATTCTATCCTGCGCAACAGCAAGCCAGTTTTCATCACGAACACATACTCCTGGAAGATTCTTTTAAATATTGTCCTCCCAACGACGTCTCGGTCTTGCCAACGGTCTCTTTCCAGCCAGGTTTCCAACCAGGATAAGATATGATCTTCGTTCTTCGTATTATCTTAAAAAGAACCAAAATTATTTTGTCAAAAAATTGAAATATCAGGTTTTAGCGGATATGTGAAGAATAGCGGATATATGAAAACATGTATTTAGACTACCAAAATACTCTTGTATATGTATTTGAGAGCCACAAGAACATGTACTCCAACATCTAAATGAGCATTCGTATCAGGCATTTTGTAAAATGGCGTATGCCGAAAGAAATGCCCCATAAATGGAATGACTACCCAAGTAAAAAACAATCTAGAATGCCCCTCATAAACATTCCATTAACAAAATTCGCTGCATATTTTCTTTTTACAGGAGCACATGGTGGATCGTACACTATAACCATAGCTGTCCTTTTAGATTTTAATATCTATCCGCTGGAAATCAATTACAAAGCAGAATCTGGTTTTCGTAGCCCACGGACTCTCGAATCTGTAAGAACAAGCTAGAGTAGCGATTTCTAGTTGTTTTTTCCGCAATAAAACAGGGACGAAAATATGTTAAGCTCGTCAATTTTGAATTTTAGTAATGGACCTTTTTAAGCATCTAATGCTTAGGACATACTTACTCATTTTATATGCTGTAGCTGCATAATACTTCTTTTCTCCGGTTTAACCAAAGATAGAGCCTGTGTTACTTATGACTTCCAATCCGTGAGATTGAAATTCAATATTCTGGATGTTAGCTTACCTTAACAGATCAAGGTTAATGAACACAGCCCTAACGCCCAAGGCTATACCAAATAACTAAGGACAGTAGAATTTCTCGACTCGCCAATTTGCGAAAATTTTAAACAATCAGAAAAGTTCACATGAAATCGATAGGTGATTCTTCAGGGTCTGTGAAAATGTGCTTTTTTAACTCACGAAATACTCTCAAAATTTTGACATTTTTCTTCCATTAACGAATTCTGAGAATTACTCAAGAATTATACAATTTGTATTCATTCATTCAGAAAGATAATGCGTAAATAATAAAAAACTGTAATTCATCTTCAAAAACATATCATAGGATTCGCGTAGCACACAGAATGTATTACACTTTACCCTCCGTTGATGGTAGTAAATTTGCGAACATAGGTAGTAACACAGCGGGAAAATACCAACTATATTATTACAAGGCCATTTATTGTGTGCGTTTGACCGTATTCGCTGTGAAAGACTTTGTGGAATCAAGTCAAAGACTAGAAAAATCATGTCATCGAAAAAGTCTCGCTTCCGGAAAGAGCAGAATCAAATGCAGACTGTGAGAGATTTTTTTTTCCGAGTTTTCCTATGTACTGAGCAACAATCGAACAAAGCTGACCACGGAAAATTTGCAACTGTTTCCATCACATGCTTATGAAAATTCAACTGAATAATTAAGAAATACATTTGATGGTTGAACATGTGGGTATTAAAATTTTCAAACCTGTTTTTGAAAATGTGAAAGAAGTACGTTAAAAAACTTGAATAACTAAATATTTAATTTTAAAAAATACTATCAGATGGCTATGGATTACACCTAGGTTTTTAGCAGCATGCATTACTGCAAGATTTATACCTGAAGTTTTAAAACATCACTGAAACAACTATTTAATTTTAGCTACTTTGTTACTCGCAAAATTTTACCTTGTGCTCATGTTTTTCTAAAAAACATTTTCAATCAGGAAATTTGAACATTTTAATTCCCGAAATTCTTCTACTGTCTCTGCTAATCACGATAGATGTTTACGTCATCGTAAAAAAGAAATAAAGTTTGTAAAATTTGTAGAATCTCGTTTAGAAGAAGATATACAAGCTGTTAAAATTGTTAAACTACTTGACTGGTAAAAGTCATCAACTGACTGCATGAAACGTCACAATCGAAAATAAAACTTTTTTTTTAGTTTTCATGAATATTCAAGCAAAAAATATATATTTTACAAGTATCATTCAAATTTTCATACTCATTTTAGATTTTATTTGTCTAAAGTTATTTTTAGATTGTCAAATCTTATTCGGTCAAAATTATGCTGGAATGTGTTGGTAACTAGGTAACCAAGGAAGTCGAGAAAGAAAAATTAAAGAGAATGATTTAAATTAAGAAAAAAAAAGTTAAATATTCTTGGAATCCAGAATATTCTATTTATGTCGTCAACATTCTGTGTAATCTTCCAAGCCTCTAGTTGTCTGTTTGTCTAACCTTTCCAGCAGAAACACTGAATTTTCTGTAACATTTGAAACAGTGCAGAGCATTCTGGTGAAATTTGTAATGCTCAAAATTTGATGATTAAGTTGCCAAAGAACATTTGGAACAATTTCAAAACAAACTAAAAACATGATTCGTTGATATGTTTCACGGATTCTGTCAGAATTTTCAGTTTGGAGAAGGTATAAAATCATTATTAGGAGGGTGTAAATGGAGTTTTGGCAAAGTTTGTATCGATTTTTGAACATTGAAAATCGAGGTGTAGCCTACTCGTAAACTTGGGAGTGGCACACTCCAACACTGATAACTCCATTCATTATGTAGGTAAATTTCAAACATTACCATTTTTGGCTTTGTGTCTACAAGAACCAATTATGGATTTCGGTGCTTGCTATCAATATCCTGTAAACATGGATTGTCATTTGCTGTAACACCATTCTGTATTGTTTACGCATGGTTGTCGGTCTACTCTTTGGTAGCATAAACCCTAACGCTTACTGCTGTAGACGCTGGAAGAAAAACGTTGGTTTGCGGAGTTTAGGCTAGTCCCACACTTGAAGCAATAACGATATTATTATTGAAAAACCTAGTGCATTGTTAGTACCTTTTACCACCCTAATCACCAATGTTCGTACTTCATTACTAGAGGCACTATGGAAAAAAATCCATTACGAATGCTAACTCTCGCTTAATGCACTATTGATAACATCGATTCCAGATAATAGTGAATCATTATTGTTTCTTAGTGTTCCGAATTGCAGCATTCTTGTTTCATTATCGTAAAAATCTCATATAACCCATGTTCCCCTTGGTTAACAATTGTTCTACATCATAATGTCTGCATTGTTGCCAGCACCTTGTTATTGTTTCTTACAACCACACTTACCATCGTGAGGTCTTCGTCAGAAACAGAAAATACAGAACTCCCAGTTAAATTCAGCCCCAGTGTTGTCCAATTTCTTCAAACCTACTCAGTCGCTGAGTGGGAGAGCGCTCACCGCTGATGGGTTGGGCCTTAGGTTCGATACCGTCTCATGTCATGTGGACTTTAGGGTGTAGAAACACCGTAAGTGTTTTTGTTTTTCGGGATCCTCTTGTTTTCTCCACCTGTTTCATTCCACCAATTCTTCCATCATCGTCAATCCGGCCTGAGATTGAGGACCTTGAAATAAAGTTTTAAAAATTCAAACCTCTTCAGTCCGGCACTGGTTTATATCCTCACGCCTTTTGCTCTCAACCTCATCTCAAAGGCTCACTTTGTCCTTACTTTCCCTAATCCTCGCTTCTCCCGCATCCTCACACACACGTCCACTCCTTATATCTTCTCCTCGTGTCCATGCTGACTGAGATTTTGACTGTATTTCCTCGTACAGGACAGACAAATGCTGAGATGGTACTTTGAATAAGTCCAGGTTAACCGGGGCGATGCGCGCGATCGCTCTATTTTACCTTCGCGAAACTTCGTTCTCGAAACCTGGGGCTTGCTGACCTCATACACAGCAAACGGTGTTGCTTCTTTCACTAGTTCAATTACAGACGTATTGTTTTGTATTGTACATATTAAATAAACACTTATTTTACATTAATATAGGAATTTGTAATCATGTGTTGTAGCTCATTAATCCTAGACTTCCGTATTACCCGAGATGTTTTGTATCCGAGGTAGCCTCAGTCCCAATTAACTTGCATAATCGCGAGGCTACTGTAGTAACATATGAAGAAAACTCATATTCCTGGAAAGAACATAAATTCTCCAGAGGTGTACAAATAAGTGTCGGGTGAGATAGTCGTGTGGTCTGATGCATTACCGGATCACAAATATAGTCTTGTCATTTGAGTCAACACAGGACCGAGAACCGAGAGAATAATGACTTTTAGATGTGCGAAGTGTCGAGCTAGAAGCTCATGACTTCCATGTGGTTATTAATGGCGGGATGTGAGATATAAATAAATGAGTTGATTAGGGAGCAACTGTCGCATCCCTAAGGCAATGAATGTAATGCATGATTGACGAGGCAAGGAGAGAGGAAAGCAATTGCATAAGCGAGGCAACGATGTTAAGTTAAGTCAGTGAGGCTGAGTTGGGTTAAAGTTCCTTCCATAAAAAGTAATGATCATGATTTGAAGTTGGAGTGATTAATCATAAGTTTCAGACAGGTGGTCTGTGGTGTAAGTAGAGTGGTTATCTAGGGTGGGGCATGCGGTGAGTATGACGGATTGGTTGGGCTGTGCCCAAGGTGTTTAAGGTAGGATAAGGTGAATTGTTGACACGATTCCAGAAGGAACGGCATTGGGAATCAATGACATCTTGGAGCATCGGAAGAGACAAATCTTCATGGAGTTGTGCAATACGTGTGTCTCTACTATGTCCTGTGATAATCCTAGCTGCTCGGTTTTGGACACGTTGAAGCGGCATGTGATGAGTTTGTGCTGCATGTTGCCATGCAGGGGCAGCATATGTCAGGAGAGAACGAATCATCATGGCGTAGGTGTTGAGTCTGGCTTCGATTGTTAGTTCACGACTTCGAAGTATCGGATATAAGGCAAAGACGATTTAGAGCTCGACTGGCGATAGTTTTGAGATGTTGACCAAATAACAGAGTTCTATCCAAATCAATTCCGAGTAGCGTGCATGTTGACTATATGGGAGTTGCGTTCCAAAAAGCGTGAGTGGCTGTAGAAGTCCTGTGTATCGTTTAGAGAAATGTACAACGGTGGTTTTATCAGCATTGAGCTTCATTCGCCATTTTGTACACCAATCTTCAATGGAATTAAGATGTCTTTGAGCATATAAGTGGGAGTAACGGAGATTTCGAGAAGAAGCGAAAATAGCTGTGTCATCAGCGAAGGTAGCTAATTTAGTGTGAACATGGGTTGGAATATCGGAAGTATATAGATTGAATAATAACGGTGCAAGAACAGATCCTTGAGGTACTCCAGCAGTGATAGGATGAGTTACAGAGTCGTAGCCATGAAAGCTAACATAAAAGCTGCGGTTATGTAAGTACGATTGTAGGATGCGAAGATATTGATCATGGAAGCCCAATTTGCTGAGTTTGTATAAGAGTCCTCGATGCCAAACACGATCAAAGGCCTTAGAGGTATCCAGGAAGATTCCGATGGTGTGTCCTTTGTTGTTAAATTGCAATGTAATTTCCTCAACCACTCGGACAAGTTGTGCAGTAGTATCATGCGCTGAACGGAAGCCAAATTGATGGTCAGGTATTAAATTTTGAGCTTGTACATATTTAGTAAGACGGGCATGTAAGAGTCTTTCAAAGACCTTGCTCAAATTGGAAAGTAGACTAATAGGCCTATAATTTTGCGGATAGAGTAAGTCCTTACCGGCTTTTGGTATTGTCACAACTTTGGCAGTCTTCCACTGAGGAGGAAAGTAACTGTATTGCAGAATGGCGTTGAATAGTCTGGTAATGAGAACAATCATCTTGCGAGGTAGACGTTTTAGAGCAGTGGGAGATATGTGATCAGGTCCTGAAGCACGTCGAGCATGTAATTTCTTGATAACTTTTTGGACTTCACGAGGAGTGACAAGAGTTGACGGATCAAAAGGGTGATCAAAGGATTTGGAGCGCAGATAACGATGAACTGTGGTGATTGTGTCTTCATCATACGGTTCGGCATTGAGCATAAACTGAGTTTCCAAGTGATCTGCCAGTGCTTCAGCTTTATCATTTGCAGTATAAACGAGTCCTTGGAAGCTGTGCAAAGGTCTGTTGATTGTCTTGGGAGTGGATTTGGTGAAAGATTTGACTAAAGTCCAGAATTCGTGATTAGGTTCAGTGAGCTGTTGTAGTTTAAATGACCAAGTATTAATTGCAATCCGCTGAAGGCGTTGTTTCACTCGACGTGTGAGTTGATTCCAAAGCGTTTTATATAGAGGTTGTCTGGTGGTCTGCCATTTTTTACGTAGCCAGCGTTTGAGTGCGATGAGTGCTTGAGTTCTTAATTGTTCTGGAGAGGTGTTGAAAGTAGAAAGAGGTTGACGAGTGGATGTGGTAGTAAGACGTAAGGCAGATTTGATATTAGAGGTTATGGTGTCAACAGCTGCATGAATGTCTTCAGGAGAATTGAGTGGAAGCTGAGGATCGGTAGTTCTAGTGATGAGTTGGCAGTAGCGGTCCCAATCAGTAGTGTAAATTGACGGTAATTGACAGATTTCAACAGAGTGAAGCTGATGAATATCCATGATAACAGGGATGTGATCGGAGTCTAAAGCTGATATGGCATGGGGCCCATCAATGATGGCTATCCCTTTTAATAAAGCCATATCCAGAATATCTGGTCTACCTCCATTTTTTGGGAAATGTGTAGGTTCTGTTGATGCAATAGGCATAACATTAAGGCGTGGTACAGCATTGTAGAGGACAAGTCCAGCAGGATTGGAGTTACGAGAGTTCCAAAGTGAGTGTTTGGAATTTAAGTCGCCAGCTATTTAGACTCTAGATCCTAAAGCGCTTAAATGACGAATGTCATCAATGTTGAGTGGAGTTTTAGGTGCTTTATAGGCTGCAATGATATTGATATCAGAGTCTTGAGTGTGTAATTTGATTCCAGTGGCTTCAATGGATTGTAAGTTTGGAAGAGTGAGATGATCAGCGGAAAGATAATTTTTAAAAATGATGGCAGTTCCTCCTTTTAGTCCTAAACGATCATTACGAAAAATGTTATAGTTGCGGAATTTCAGTTTATGGAATGGTTGAAGATGACTTTCATTAAGAAGGAAAATGTCTATGTTGTATTCATTTAAAAAATATTGCAGAAGTTGACGTTGAGAAAGTACTCCATCAGCATTGAAAAAAGCAATTCGTAAGTGACGTGCAGTTTTTAATTTATTCGGAGCCATCATCAACAATGGAGACGATGATTTGTACAACAGTTGAGAGTGTAGTTAATAGTCCAGCATCCTGTGGTATCTTAGTCAAACCTTGTTGTACACGTGTAAGAATCTTCATAATATTTAATCCTTTGAAAAGTCTTTTGAAAAGATCCCATATAGTCTGGAGAGTAGTTCCAAGTTCCGCAAAACTGGAAAGGGACAGATCAGAAGATTCAGAATCGTCAGTTGGAGCAGTGGTGTGTTGATCCGAATTTGGTTCTTTGGCTGATTGCTGCGAGGATTTCTTGTTGGCTGAATCTTGTATTTTATGTGCAAAGGAATTGTTTTTGTGAGTCGGAGCAGGAGTTTTGGTAGTGTTAGAGACTGTAGATTGAGTTTTAGTGGAGTTTACAGTGGAATTTTTAATGTTTTTTGTATCAGAAGTTGTTTGATTACTTTGGGAACGACGTTGTGCTAATGCTTTTTTGAAGACTTGACAGCCACGATAGTTAGCTGGATGGTCTTTACCACAATTGGAACAATGTGCCGGAGTATCAGGTTGTTTAGTGCATTCACTGGTGAGGTGGCCTTGTCCACACTTAACACAGACTGGATCACAATAGCACGTTTTCCTAGAGTGACCTAAGCGCTGACATTGAAAGCACTGTAAGATTTCAGGAGGTCTATACTGTTCGACTTGAACTCGGTAGCTCAACAAGTGACGAAGTTCGTAGATCGCTTTATTGTCAGTACTTTTGGGTAGGGATACTAAAAATAAAGGATAAGGAATACGTTCCTGAGTGTCTTTATTTTTGCCAAACATTTGTGTTACTTCATTTGCATTGTAGCCTTGTTCATGTAGATCATCCAGGATATCCTGTACAGGTGTATCAATCGGCAGTTTTCTGAGAACGACTTTATATGGTCGTTCTTGTTTTGTGAGCTCGGTTGAGTGTTGAAGAACACAGGACCATCGGTTTAGTTAGGTTAAAAGGGTTACCGGGTCATTCGGGTCAGGTTTCGAGTCGGGCCAATTGGGTTAGGTCTGGTCATCAAAAGTGATCCATTTCTTGCTCTCTTCAAAATAACATGAAGACAATGAACATAGTCGAACATGCTATACACAAAACTACATGTTTTCTTTCGAGTGCAAAAGGTTGAAATTTGTTATAAAATAATGGTGATAATAACCTTCAAACTTCCACATTCTTGGTCAAACTGAAGTATTTTACTCTAGACTTAACGATAATTATCCTACTAGAATTGTTCCAAAGTATCTTTACAATTTCATTCATGCTATAAAGTTATTAAAAGGGCATTAGAATCAATCACCGAACCACAAAGATACTCTTGTGAAGACGACATGGATTTAGTTACAAGTTTGGTCCCCCGGTGTCACTTATGTTAGATTTTGAAATTGCATTCATTATTAAATGCTAGTTAAAGCTTTGTAAAATTAGTGCCAAGTATATTTTCGAAAGAAAATTTGTAATAAAAATCCAAAGTTTTTAGATTGTATTTTCACCTTTGTGGAAGAAAACATTCAATTAAACAGTCGTGTTTGCATTTATATTTTTGGACATTACCCCTTCTTAATCTCTTCCAAGGAACTTATCCTCAACTGTCCAATGCATTATACGATGTCTGAAAGCGTTGTTTAGAAGGTATATATAAGCTTGTTGACTTCGGTTCACCATGGAGCATATACTTAATAGAAAATTGAGAACGAAGTAGTTGTAAACAAAACCTTAAACTGAAAGGAATTAAGTAATAATGATAATAACCTTGAAACTTGAACCTTAGAATCAATCACTGAACTGCAAAGATGATCTTGGGAAAAGACATGGATTTGGTTATAAATTTGGTCCCTCGATGTCACTCATGTTTAATTTTGAAATGGCATCTCTTTGAATGCTAGTTATAACTTTATAGAACTAGTTCCAAGCATGTTTTCGAAAGAAAATCTGCAATAAATTTCCAAAGTTGTTAGATTGTATTTCGACTTTTGTGAAAGTCAACATTCAATGAAATAACCGTACTTGCAATGATATACTTAAACATTACCTTCTTAACTTTTTCCATACACCTTAACATTAATAAGCAATAATAATAGCAGCTTTCAAAAGTAGGTTTTAGAATATGTATAACAGTAGTAATAGTCCTGAACAGTAGTAATAGGCGAAAATCCTTGCAATTTCCAAAGTGAAAAAAAATCTAAAATGATTAATTATTCTGATCAAAGACAATTTGTTTGTAATTTATAGCTGTCTTATTCTACGTCATCCAGTTTCTCACATTATTCACCCTTATCCAAATTTAAAAAATAATCCTAATTTTACCTGTAGATTTCACTTGAATTTGAAGACAGCAGAATGTTATCCTTGGGCAGTTCGAATGGGCAATAAGTAGACCAGTGGATAAAAAGAAAACAAATGTCAAAACTAAATAATTCATTTTCTTATTGGATCAAGAGAATCGTTAAGAAGAAAGGAAATTGATGAAGCGTATTGTTGTACGAAAGCTAACAATATAGACATAAAATCGTATGTAAATGTATTTAAAGCAATCCATTTCCTACAAGTTTTGTTATCAACAATGTCTTACACACACAGCTTGAAAAGTCGAGTTAATTCAGGGTACCTAAAATCTTTTCCCATATTCTGAACAAATGGTACTTTCTCGAAAAGCTTCTATAAAAGACAATATTTCTTCAAAAATAAAATGCTTGAAATTTCAAGAATATCAACATTTGTCTTCCAGCACCGAACACTCAATGTATAATAATGTATATCTCTGCAATGAAACTTCAAAAAATGTATGTTTATATGAACTTTTTTTTATGCACTGGTCATGTACAATCACCTCCTCAATTATTTACCTTTAATCCTGAAACACCCTGTATATATTCTTAAATGCTAAGGTTTGACATTTAACCGTTTCAATTAGATGCTTGGTTATAAATTTCTTGGGTTAGCAAAATGTTGGCTATAGTCGCGCAAACCGGACCTCTTCAGTTGCCTAAACCGGACTCCTTATTTTAGACCCCGTTTGACATCACTCCCATTCCAAAAATAAAAAAGAGGAGCTTGACTAAGGGACGAAATGCCTGCAGTTCTACGGTCATCAAGGCATTCAGGGTTCATTTGAAAAATAGTTTCCGAAATCGGCCCCCTTGTAAAAATAATCAAACTAACACTAAACGAAATTAGAAAAAGGTATTAGATCAGAGAAAACATAATATAGTTTCAAAGCATAAGTATAATATAACAATTACAGGTTTTAGTGTTTTAAAGAAAAGATACAGAATGTATTCAAAAAGATTCAGAAAATGTATAACAGAATGAAATCGATTAGGGATAAAAATCGCAGATATACACGAACTATTCAGCTCCACAGCGAGCACATAACGCACATGACCTAAAGTTGCTCTTTAGAATCCTTCGAAAACTTTCTGTCATAAAAAATACACCAAGCATCATCATCTTTGGATGGGGAAACTCCCTGCAAAAGCTCCAATTCAGATGTTCCAGAAGACCCGTTGTTTTTATCTTCGGTGCTTGATTCTTCCACATTATTTTTTTTAAATTTAGACTTTCTCACGAGCCCTTTCCCTTTTCTTAAAGGTTCTACTGCCGAACCACGTCCCTGGGCGCGATTGCTTTTGCGTCCTTGAGAACGATTCAGTGCTTGCTGTCCAGCTTCCCTGGCTTCTCTAGCTTCCACAAATTAGTCTCTATAAGGAGTAGTTGTGATGACCGTAGAACTGCAGGCCTTTCGTCCCTTAGTCAAGCTCCTCTTTTTTATTTTTGCAATGGGAGTGATGTCAAACGGGGTCTAAAATAAGGAGTCCGGTTTAGGCAACTGAAGAGGTCCGGTTTGCGCGACTATAGCCAACATTTTGCTAACCCAAGAAATTTATAACCAAACATCTAATTGGAACGGTTAAATGACAAACCTTAGCATTTAAGAATATATAAAGGGTGTTTCAGGATTAAAGGTAAATAATTGAGGAGATGATTGTACATGACCAGTACATAAAAAAAGTTCATATAAACATATTTTTTTTTCAGATTTCATTGCAGAGATATACCTACAGAAACGTTGTGCCATGGTGACAAGTTTGACCCACTAGCACTACACAAAATCACTGCGAAAGTGAGATAACATGTTACGGGACACTAAGGTCACCTCTGCAATGCACAAGTGTCAGATCAGGTGTTCGAAAATGTCACCATTAACCTCAATACACTTGCGGGCCTGCATCAGCAATGATTATGTACATTGGCGCAGTGCCTTCCTGTTGCGACGAAGTTTGTCCGCTTGCTATTTATGTTGTTATGTCAATTACCGCTGATACGATAACATTATTATATTTCAGAATATCGTTGTCGCATAAAGGATTATTTACTCTCATGAAACGTTGCTCCGGCTAATATAAATCTCTGTATCTCGGGGTTCTTTTTCCTCCTTGGTCCTTTTGGTTCCGGAAGTAGAGAAAACCGTAAAACTTAGTTATCCCGAGATACTGGTCAGATACAGTGGAGACTACTGTATATCAGGACAATTCGTACTCAAGACCAGACCAATAGAGCTTAAGCTCTGCAGTCCAATCCTTCCCGGAATCACAGAAGTCGAAAGCGATCAAACCATAGGTATCAGGATTAAACACGTTTTAATAAATTATCATAACACGCAAGCTCTCTACATATTCCAAGTACATATCTTAGCATATCTTTGATACTCAGCTTCCTAGAATTTATAATCTTCAATCGTTAAATTCTTCCATTCCGTGACATAAACATAACTTTCCATTTAAACTAATTTTACAAATAATATAGATTCTTTTAAATAACCTCACACATTCATTTAACTTAATATCTCGTGTCTTTTTTCCCACAGCTACCTATTTTCTTTCATGCACGACATCTTTCTCCTAAAGTATAACCAAACTCATCAAGAACACACATAATTTCGGTCGTTCTCTCACTCATCAATGACGCTCACCCAATTTATAAATTAATATTCAAGGTGCTACAATGTAAATAAAACAATCGAACTAAATCAAACAATTACCTTTCCAATATAAAATTAATTAATAAGCAACAATCCCCTTTCATAATTAAACTGAAATATGACCAAAATATTATCAATTCATACAATTCAATCACAAAGCTCATCAAATCGTTGTTTCACATAAAATATCATACATATTTTGACTCCATATTGTCCCTGGTTACTATATCTAAACCTAGATACCACTCAGGTACCATATCACGCTGACCCGAAGGTCAATGCTACCCCGAAGGTCCTCTGGTGTGTTCAATGTACGGATCACCATGCCATTCGACGCGCAATGTAACCCGCTTTCCAGCCGGTGGATAGGACGATTTGGGCCAGTTCAATGGTCACCTCGATCGCCCGACTTATCACCCATGGATTACGGAATTTTGGGCTAGTTAAAAGACAAGGTGTATGTGCGTCAGGTGAACACACCAGACGACCTTCGGGGTAGCACTGTCGGCGCAGCGGACGAACTTCGTCGCAACAGGGAGGCACTGCACCAATGTGCACAATCATTGCTGGTGTGGGTCCTGTAACAGAACACTACCCGGAATCAATAAAAATGGAGATGGAGGATGAGAAGAGTTCAACGTTTTCAAGATTAATTTAAATAAAAAATATATATAAAAATAAAAATACAAGAAAATCTAGGAAATATTAAACCCCAATTTCAACCCCCATATATCCCCCACTTCTACTAATTCAGGCAACATCACTGTCGGTGAGAGGTTGGTTAGACCGACCCACAAATAAGATTGATCGAATTGTGTTCACCTTGTTCTTGTAGCTATATAGCTAATACCTAATACTGGTTTGATTTTTAAAAGGGTTAATGAAAATATATGAATTTTCTAAGTGTTTTTTATAAAAGAAATTTGCTTGACATTACTTTCGTTTAATTAAAAACAATATTTTCCAACATTAACTGTTCAGTTCTTCCGTTCTGAAATATAGTTCTTCTGCTCGTGAACTAAAGAAGATTATGTCATCAGCGAATGTATTGTGTTCGTGCGAATGAAATGTTCTCCCGAGGTGCGTCATGTCCAAATGAAAATACATTACCTGGTTAATCAAAGTAGTCGTCTGGAGTCACACACTGTTACCATCGCTCAGCCAACGATTGGATTCCGTGGCAGAAGACGTCTGGGATGCGATGAAGTCCTGAACTGCATTTTGCACCTCCCGATAATCAGGCAAGATCTTCCCTGCCAAGAAGTGATCGAGATGCCAGAAGAGGTGCTTGCAACTCATAGAGAACCTGCGTCGTTCATTGTGCGACGCGCGGATGGACATTGTCATCCAAAATAAGGACATAAGATCTGTTGACCATTGCTGGATGCTTGCGGACACGTTTGCGGTAAATTTCATGGCGTTCAGCACTGTAACGATCTGAGGAGATGGTTTCGCCTCGTCTCAGAAAGACCTGATGGATCACTCCCACCATAGACTACCATAGCAGCAGTGGGACGATGACAAGGTGTCACGACGACAAGGTGTCACGACGACAAGTTATACCACATTTTGTGGGTCAACTTGTCGTCGTGATACCTTGTCGCCTACGAACCAAAATAAAAGTGGTATAACTTGTCGGGTGCAGTCCCGACAAGTTGTACCTCTTCAGGAATGTGGGTCAACTTGTCGTCGTGATACCTTGTCGCCTACGAACCAAAATAAAAGTGGTATAACTTGTCGGGTGCAGCCCCGACAAGTTGTACCTCTTCAGGAATGTGGGTCAACTTGTCGTCGT
>JAGDQP010028536.1:0-18708 GCA_022664845.1 Lepisma saccharinum | reverse complement strand
ATGAGTGTGACCTGTACGGCTGTTCCTTGATTTTATTTTTTCTCCACATTTTCACATTGTTAATAATATGTATGGTGTTAAGGGAACATTATGGTTTATAATTGATTCAGACTAAAGTAGGAAAGCTGGTCTATCTATAACTGATACTATTTTATTTTATTAAAAAATTAAAAACGGACGTTGTGTTGATGGTATTCCTCAAGAAGTTGCATAAGTTGATTGTGGTAGTGTTGGAAAATGTACTTTGCAGAGATTCACTCTGTTTGAAACTCATAAAGGTAGGCATGTGTTGCTTAAAAGATGGATGAGGTGGGAAGAGTCAAAACGATTACTGGAGAATTTATGTGAGAATTATAGAGTATAGTAAATCTTGACTTATCCGAATTTCCATTCATAATGCTACTCTGGAAAAGTTTCGAAACCACAATGAGATTCATCTTTTAACGACTACTCAGGAATTCCTGTGTTAACTAAGTTGAAAATAAAATCTATTTTGATTTAATAAAAGTTTTAAAGTTTTAATTTTTTATTTTAATTTAACTCAATAGACTAAACATGAAGCTGTAGCCTAAACCCATCACATGCCGGAGGTATGATGTTATTTGCTGGAAGTCTTCCAGGGACAATAATTCGAAAATTAGCGGCAAGGCCTTACTACAGGTACTACCTCGACCTTCGTCTACTGAAACTGAAGAAAATCCTGGAAAATCAGTCAGATGATCGTCAGCAGGAGTTGAACCTGTTTGGCACCCCATAAAGTTACTATAAAAATGAGACATTTTAATGTGTTTAGTTCCACTGCATATGTCAGAGTGTTGAAAGTAGAGTTGTTTTTGACTATTCGGCTATTCAACTGTTAGAATGATATCGCATACGTATGTGATTCTGCGTTTTGAATGAATGCGGTGGTGGAATTTGATTTTTGAATCACGTAACTTGGGATGAAATTGCCATGGTTGATTGTTTATAATATGTATAGTAAATAAATTATTATCATAACTAGTTAACAGATTTGTTGTAGAGGAGGCTGATGGAAGGAAATTCGTCTGATATATGGAAACAGTTCATTCCATATATGAGGAAGACACTGCGAAGACAGTAGAAAATACCAACGGTCCTCAAGAAAATGATATAGTTACAAAACGCAATATTTGCGTTATGTGGTTAAATTAGTGTTGAATGATGTAACTGTTGATATAGTGGATTAGATGTCTAGATATGAATCGGTTATAGCGATGTGGAATGAATTTAGCGAAATCGAGTGACATTCTATTCAGGACTTCAATCCTGACTTTTGAAGGAATTTTCTTCACTCCTATCCGACAAATATTAAACTCATATCCACAATAGAGACTAGAAGTTACCCATCTCGGGAACTCAGGCCATAGATTCGACTGGAGTTCGAAATATAATTAAATGAATAAATGATAAAACTGATTAGGAGAAAGATAATGAGAAAGTAGAGCCTGAAAAATACTATATTTAGTAATTGTCTAAACCATTATCCTGTAACAACCAACAAACACGAACTATGGATGTTTCCCTACTCTTCTTGTGGGTTTTCCCTCAGTCTATGCATAGAAAATAATAGACCATCGAATTTCTCCCCTGATTTTTTCCATTGAAGATAGATAAAACCATAGCAGTTTTAGTGCCTTGTATTTACTTCAAGCGCTTTTCCTATATCATCAAATTTAGTGAAAGGTGTTCGTAGTGATGGAAGCCACCCATCATCAATTCATGATCGAAACTTTTCTTCTTCCTTAAAAGCAAGTGGATGATCAAATAGTAAGTGGATGAGTACCACTCAAGGCATTGCCATTTGTAAGCTTAATCACTCGATTCGTGTGAAAACGAGCGGCATAAGTGTTCTTCTAAATATAACTGTCAAACTGGTCTGAGTTTTGGCCTTGAGGTAGGAAGAACACATTACAGTGAAACCTCGATCAACCGTCACTCTCTGTTATCCGTCATCGTAAAAATGGGCATTTTTTATTAGAAATATATTACGTGATAACATATTTTTTTCTATTTCAAAAAGAAGAAGAAAGAAAAAATTTTGCCCGACGGTGGTTTGGAAGAGCTTTTTACAGTACAAAGAATGTGGACAAACATATTTTTGTCAATAAAATACGAGTGTACGCTGTACTGTATTATCAACTTGTATACGGTTTCATTTTCATTTCTCTTCCAAACCATTCGAAATCTCGTTACTGTACACGTTTATAATGAAATTTCTGTTATCCGTCTATTCAGTTAACCGTCACAGTCCCGGTCCCGACGGTGACGGTTAGTGGAGGTTCCACTGTACTGAACAAATTGAAATCGCTGTTGTGAAAAATGATTTTTTTAAAAAAAAACTTCTGTGGGCTCTCTTGTGAAGAAAGTGACACAATTTTGGGGAGCTAAGCCCAAAGCTCTATAATCATGAATAGTTATATACATGAATAGTAAGTATAAAACAAAGTTACTTTATCAAGACATCCCGGCACACAAACTTGACTAACAAATAGAATAAAGTGATAACGTTTCGCTGAAGGCGTAGTTATAGCAGAGAAATGAGTACATGGTAGAGAGAAGTGGTGATGAGGAGTAGCTACGTTGCCAACTGAAAGCTAGGTAACAAAGTGGCTAGTTTCTGAAGTCGGAAAATTTACTGATGTAGTTAGAAATGAACAAAAAGTGAAGGAAATGAGGAGATATGTAGCTGGAAATCGGTAAGAGGCTTCCTGAAGGAATAATGAGGGTGAAGAAACAACGGGAAAAGATTATTTTTATTAATAATAATGTAAATGAAGAAAATATATAATGAAAGACGCATCTAGAAAAGGAGAAAGGTTAACGAAAAATGAAACGAAAACGAGCACAGGAAATTTAGAAGAAGAATTAGGTGCAGATAAGTTAAATGTGGCTAAGGCAAGACATATATAGGACATAGTAGCAGAGCATACTTTAAACACTAAAAAAAATATAACAAAAGAAGTCATATGTGAAAGTTATTACGTGACCATATCGTTTGGTGTGCAGTGGTCAAAATATGTTGATATATAACAAGGAAACACTCCAACAAATATTAAAAGAAA
Source organism: Lepisma saccharinum (assembly GCA_022664845.1). NCBI lineage: Eukaryota > Metazoa > Arthropoda > Insecta > Zygentoma > Lepismatidae > Lepisma > Lepisma saccharinum. Next base: position 15,625 of record JAGDQP010028536.1, on the reverse strand, counting down.
GAAGAAACTAGAAACAATAGGGTTCACCTGGTAACTGGCAAGGGATATATCTGTAACTTTCATTAAATCATATTCATCTATTGAATTGTATAACGCTAAACCTTTTGCAGTTCTTCCATTGCGCAGATCAATTCACAGTCCACAGACTAAAAGCTAGATGAACCTATTTTGACCTGTTTTGGGTTTGGGAATTTTACTACCAAAGAGATACTGAATGCAGGTCAAGGATGGATAATGATATTTTTAGAGGCAAATTCTCGTACCACCATCAGGAAACTTGCCTGACCGTTCAACGTGTCCCCAAGTTCAACCATTCCCGACCATCTGCAGCTAGTTGAAAAAGTGAAAACATTGAACAACTGAGTACGTCATGAGCTGACAGAACATCAAAAACAGCTGAGTGGACATTTGCAATAACCTGTTGATTCGTCACCATAATGATCCTCTACTCGGTTGTATTGTGACGTGTGATGAGAAGTGGATCCTGTACGATAATCGCAAGCGAGGTGGGCAATCTTTTAATGTGGTGATGTAGAGATGCTTTTCGCCCCGGAAAATCCGGGATCATACCGGAATTGAGATCTATATCTCGGTGTCCCAAAAATAATACTCGGGACGCATAAATGAAAGGAAGGGGGAAATTATCGTTTCCATTCTTTCAACACAATTATATTCTCTTTAATTTATGAGTACGGCAGCTCAAAAAAGTTTAAAAAATGAAACATTGAATACATACAACATGGATTTAATTAAGTTCAAGTGTAATTGAAGTGTAAGAAAAATTGTATTTTTTTGCAGTATTGATTGAAGATTTTTTTTCTTCCTTTTACGCAACAATGACCACATGTTTCCGTTGCTCCTTCGACTAGGGAATATTTTCCGTGTTCGTTCAACCAGTACTCTCACAAGTGGACCTAAGATGATGAGAACGGAGCAAGAACTTTCCAATAATAAGAGATTAATTTATTTATTTATTTGTAACAAGACATATAACAATATAGAACAAGTACCTTACTTGGATTATTTTGGAGTTCTAGTATACTGTTTTTTATTTATTACATTCATCTAATGCAATTAAGTTATTAAAGAGTTTAACTCTCTTTTTATTTTGCACATCTGAAAGTTTTTCGTAAATCAATACCGCCCCGGATTTTCACTTCTGAAATATAGCAACCCTATGGCGATGTCTCCAAACACTGACGACACGATAGCTTTTTTGTTAGTGTGGTGGATAACACTGGGTATTGTTCATTACAAATTCTTTCTTACTAGTAAAACCATTACATCTATCATATACTATGCAGACATTGAAAAAAAATAGCCGAAAGTTGTGTAAAAAGCTGAACTCGTTGGTTAATAAGAAGGGTCATCTATTCTTAGAAGACAACATACAAAAGAGAAGCTGGGTTAACAGAAGTATGAAGAATTCCCTCACCTTCCATATTCCGCGGACTTAGCACAAGCACACTACTATAGATTTATACATCTACATCGTTCCTGAAAGATATGATGTTCAAAAACAGGGATTTGCAGAAAGTTTCTTTCCGGACTTAGTTACTTCATAGACGGGAATGAGAGCCTTTTGAATCATTGGCATAGATTTGAATGAAGCAGGTATGTACTCCATTCCGAATAGCCATTTATGTTATCTACACATTTTGTGAAAAATTAATACTTTTCGAGTTATAGCCACATTAAAATATTGGAAAATGACAGCCATTTTTTCATTTTTTAGATTATAACTCTTTAACGATACAAAATAGAGAAAAATATGTCAACTAAATTTTTAGCTTATAATGTAAGCAACTTAAAAGATTATATACAAGTTTTGTGAAAAATTAATACTTAGCGATCTATAGCCAAATTAAAATTATACCGCCGCAACATTGTGACTTAGCAACCATCTTTTACTTAGATTATAACTCTAACAGTGTGAATTAGAGAAAAACTTTTGAAACAAAAATTGTACCCTATTATGTAAATATCACAAAAGGTTATGCACAAAGTTTATGAAAAATTAATACTTTTCGAGGTAAAATTATACTGTCGCCCTATTGTAAATAAAATTAGTTTCAGCAACTGCTGATGCTGTGAAAAAGGCTATTTTAAAGGAAACCTGTGGACTGGAATAATAAATACCATAGAGGGAGTGTATGATGACCAAAATTCTCCTAATCTGGAGGTCTGGGGCTTGAGCATCTTGAGTGAGATCTCTTCTTGGTTTTTCATCATACACACCAGGGGAACACTGCGATGCTTAAGATCAGAGCAGCTATACTTCTTCCTTTATCTTTGAGAAAGAAACAAATCACAAAGGATGAACTCTGCAATTTATCTAAAGTTTACAAAATGAAGTTCCAAATTGCAAAGTGTAAAACAGGAAACGAAGAAAGAAGTTAGAAATGCAATCTTGTGTGTAATATGATAATTTCATATTGAAATCTAAAATTTGGGAAATGGGGATAAGGTTCCCCAGGAAACCCCACTTTAATGCACGATTTGGTGCACTTAGGATATTTTATTGGCAGGGTTCTAGAACACTGACCCACCTGGAAATTCAAGACAATAATGTCAGAAATATAATGTTCAAATGTATTTATCATATATTAGCATTTACTAACCTAACCTAACCAAACCTTTAGTAACAAATCAAAGAAAAATGCGAATAATTTAATTTGCCAGTGTATAAGGATATATGGGCCAGCGATCTTGAACCCTTCCTATTTTTTATATTACACTATTTATCTGAATTGCGCATTCTACTACACATTCATTTTTTGTGATGTCTGAAGAATTGAGTCTCGTTATCATGGAAACGGTATATGTTTTATTGTTTTAATATTCCAATTGTGGTTGAAACCCTGAGAATATCTCCTACATTAGTTTGTCAAGTTTGGCTGCAATCGGTCAGTTGTGTCCTTGTCATGCTCGAATATGTGTGCAATAAATGGATCTCGTTGCCATGAAAACAACAAATGTTTTAACATGCTAATACATGTAAAGTCTTAAGGACATTTCCTTACACCAGTATGTCAAATTTGGCTGGAATCGGACCAGTCATTACAACGTAATGATCGAATATGTCTGTAAAGTGAGTTTTAGTATGAAAACCGTAAGAAGGTAAAATTTATGTGCGGCTAGAACATGGATGAAGGTTACCTCCAGTAGCGTAACTAAGGGCGGGTGGGCTTTCCCGAAATAAACCAAAATAGTCTCCGCAAGTTACTGAACTTCGAAACTAAACTTCGTACGTAGGTCCCCTTCAACCGAAGGCTCCTCGCATTGTGGACCCGTTAGTTACGCCAGTGCTTAACTCTATCAGAATATAAATTCTGGAGGGAATAAGTCCAGCAGCTCTTACATAATGTGTGAGAATCTATTTATTTTTAAATGCCGTTACTATGGAAACCATACAACTTTTCCCCAATCTCAAACCTTATAAACATCTTCAAGCACAACCTTTACGACTGTGCCAACACTAATAAACATCGGTCCAGAATCTTCGGAGTTCTTTTTAAATTATTATTACTTACGATTTGAACGTATAACAGCTCCATCACATCCTGTAGACGTAAACTTGTATTTCCAAGTTTTATCTTCCAAGAGTTAATATATAATTATTTTCAAATAATTTCATAGCTTGAATACATTACAGTTTAACACATATGTATAATATTAATACTGTACAATAATCTAACAGAGTGAGAGTAAATGGAGAGTTGTAAAAACATATATATATCCTCGACCGGGGTTCGTGCCTAGTTCACTCTGCAAGTTACAAGAAATTACTAACTAAGCGAAAAAAAAATTAAAAGAACTTAAGTCACCCCAGCATGGTTCAGATAGGCCCAACATATGTTAAGTGTAACACTTAAGTGCTACCAGTTCCCCCTTAAGGGCCCTTGCTTTAGTGCCACCTAAAGATCCTGCATGGGATTCCTCAGCTCAAGCCTCCAAGTAGCTGGATTACAGGGACACGCCACGATCCCCAGCACTTAAAGCTTTTAAAATCAGGTATTTATGCTAATTTTTAACGTTGGAATTTTACTTAGAATACGTAAGTTTTAGATTAAATTTGTTGTTACACAGTTGTAATGTCAATAATATTTATGTTAGGGGTCTATATGGTCAACACATGTGCTTTATTATGTGCCAAATAAAGTTTCACCAAATGAGTGGGTTTATTCAAGGTCATAACGAATCCTAGTACGTGCTGACATCTCTTGGCGTTTCCCTTAACTACATTATCTACTACACCGCTGTAGTACGTGTTGAGAATACAGGTAAATAAAAAACACCGAAAAAACATCAGATTATATTATCTTTTTTCATTATACGGGATGCAAACACCAAAGATCCAGTTTAACAGCGTTTCCCCAACCTTCTCTATCCTCGTACAGTACCTAGTTTAGCTAACAGATGTCACTACCTACTTCTGGGGGAAATATTACGAGTGCAAACTGTCGTACCCAATGATCTCTATCCAAAAGCGTTACTGGACTGACCGCCGGCATTGAAAATTTCATGAATATATGAAGCCAGGGAGCGGAGGGAATACTTAATCTCGTTTATCCACTTTCAGTCTAAACCAATATGGACCAAATTTTCGGTTGTAACTCAGTTTTTTACGCTTGATATCGCTGTGTGGTCCGTTTTCTTATTTATGTCTTAATTCTTGAAAAAAAAAACGTAAATTATTTGCAGTGTTTCCTATTATATGCAGTGTATGATGTATTATTATATGAATAACTTTGGCATTAAAACTTAAATAAAAAAACGGGCCACACAGCGGTGAGAAGCGTATAAAACTGAGTTAGAACTGAAAATTTGGTCCACATTGGATTAGACTGAAAGTGGACAAACGAGTCTAAATATTTGCTCTGGCGTCTACCTTTCGACGCTAAGTAGGCCTAGTCACTCCAATATATCGTAGAGCTCGATTGTCGTACCATTACTAGAGTCAGTGTGACAAACTACTGTTTTATGAAGTGGCAAGTATGCTAAAGTAATCAAGTGAGTAATGCTTGAGAACTCAGTGAATATTTAAGTTAAAATTTTGTAAAAGTTAAGTAGACACATTCATAATAGCAGTACCTTTCATGAGCTCTGTACACGGGTGCAGCTTGCATTTACTTTATGCTAGAAATATTACAAAACTATCTTCAAAATTAGCACAATACAGGGAGCGTCGATTTGAAAAAAAAATATATCCCATAGAGTGCGTCTCCTAAACTATTTCACTTATAGAATATCCACACACAGTTTTGATTTACTGTATGGAAAGCCTACTCGAAAAAAATAGGCCTACTACATTGTGCATTCTTACTCCCTATATTCATAGGAATGTGCGATTTGTCGCGAAAATTCTTCGTGCTGCAATTACCTTACCTACTGCTAGGGACGTATTTAGGGGTGGATCCGGCGGGTTTAATTTTAGGCGTAATTAGCTGTATTTCATATATATTTTATGCCCAGATACAGGTTGAACTCCCCGGAAGCCCATGGACCCCTCCTAGAATCAAATTCTGGATATGTGCCTGCCTACTGCTACGTGCTTTTACAATTAATTTTGTTTTCCTTGTCCTGTCGCTTTACACTAACTGAGTTCATAGTATTTGTGTAGTACACAAAGATAAAACTATCTGCATGTGTTGCAACAGCACATGTATCTTCGTTCTAATGTACTTGAACTTTCAAATACGTCAACATTTCACCAAGATATGACCTTGTACTTCTATTAATCTAACTACTGTACCAACATAATGGAAAAAAAAACTTAAGTTAGTTAGATTTGGTTGCATTTCTTTTCGGATGTACGCATCTATTTTTAGGCTTACTTCTTATAAATATTATTCAAAAATTAATTTGTTGGGTTTCTTATACTACCATTTGAAACATACACAAGTTACTTAAAGAGAGCTAATTAAAGTTTTCCCTTTGTGGTTTACTGGTACTATCAGGAGGAAACGAGTGCCTAGTCTGAAATATTCCCCGTTGACAACACTACCTCGTCAACCTCGTTAGATTTTACATTCTCTTGTGAGACAGTAGGTAAAATGAGAACTTTTTCATGCTTACTACATTTGCTACTAGATGGCAGCACCAACAGTTTGTCCTACGGTATTATGCATTCTTTTCTGAAACATCTGGTAGCCAAAATTCTAATCTTTGTAATTTTTTACACTCGAAACTACGAGGAGTAGGTCGCGACAATAAAGTTGCAAAGTGAGAGTGAGCTGATACAATATATCACGTTGGACACAAAGAAAGCCAACCCGGCAGCTTTCCACGTGGTTCAGTAGAACGTTAACAGATGGCTCTGACTTATGTATCGGCTCGTAGGAAGCAGAATCACGGAGCTTTTCACGTGGTTCAACAGAACGGTAACAGATGGCTCTGACTCATGTACCGACTCGTAAACTAGAAGGCAGAATCAGGATTATGCTGACCTTTGACCTCTATCTGAAAGCGATACTGGAGTAATCGATGTCATTAAAAATTTAATGAATAAATGAAGGCAGGGAGCGGAATGGACAGTTAATCTTGATTGTCCACTTCCAGCCTAAACCAATTGGACCAACTTTTCAATTTTAACTCAGTTTTTACACTTGTTATCGCTGTGCGGCTTAATTTTCGATTTATATCTTAATTCTTGCAAAAAAAAGTTAATATTGTTTACAGCATGTACTATTAGATGCACAATCTGGTACATGCATAGCTCAGAAATCAAGACATAAATGAAAAACGGGCCGCACAGCAATACTAAGAGAGAAAAACTGAGTTAGAACGGAAAATTTGATCCATATTGGATTATGCTGGAAGTGGATGATCGAGATTAAGCGTTTGATCTTTCAACACTAGCCGATTTACTCCAGTATCGTTTCGTAGAACTCGATGACGCCAACCAGGTAGTTTTCCACGAAGTTCAGCGAAGCGCTAACAGATGACTCTGACTCTTCTGTCTTTAAGTGGAGACCTGCTCGTGAACTACGAGGCAACACCTGAGTTTTGATATTTTTTATTTTATTATACAAGATCCACTCACTCACTGCTAGTTCACAGCAAGGCTAACAGGTTTCTCTGCAAGGGGTAAAGGTCCAGTTCCGATTGAGTCTTGACTAATAACTCTCGTTCATACATTACCTACCAGGTGGCAGCACTAGTAGTGAATCTACGAACCTTTTGACTACTTCCTATACAGTGGGAAGTAGTACGAGAAATCCTCACACCAGAATTTCTTAAAAAGATTTCTCTGCACTAGAATTTTCGTTTCCCCATTGAATAGTAAACTGTTTAGGCTTTCGTTTGTTGCAACGAGGTTAATATTCACTTTTCTAATCCTCTAGTAAATTATAGACATAAAAGTACATTTTGTGGGACTAATAATATTGTTGGGGATTATTCTGCACCTCTGTGGTAACGCCATATTGTTGCACCCGGAACAAATCCAGTTTAAGGTAAGCAAGATCAAACTAACCTAATATTACCTGACCTAGGGTAAATTAATCTAACCTAAACCATCCTAAAATAATCACAGTTAACGGTACGTTTAGAATCTGAAGAAAGGGACTGGAAATAGTTATTAAATTAAATGAAAGCGTCCGAATACAAGCACCATGTTTACCCTTAACTGAAATACAGCCCAAAACAATGACCAATAAAAGCAAGATAACCAGTAAAGATTTTGCACAGTATATTTCCAGAAAATTCTGAAGAATATGTAACTCAGGAAGTTAGTAAACATTTCTTAAATTTGTTATAGTTCTGGATTCAGAGCGATCCTTGCTCCAAACTCCCTTCCCAATTTTAACATTTTAAAAAATATTTCAAAAGCTAAGAGCACAATAAAAAATGTAAGCCCACAGCGCACTAGAGCTTACAAATTACTATGAAATACAATGGACTGTGATCTCGAGATCTTGTCCATTGATGAGTGATAAGTTTTCAAAGATTATGACGTCATTATTTTATTGAAGCCTCAGCACTCATCAATCAACAAGTTTTCGAGATTGCTGTCCATTGTATTTCATAGTAATTTATAAGTTCTAGTGCGCTATGAGCTTGCAATTTTTATTGTAGGCCTACTCTTAGGTTTTGAAATATTTGGAAAAATGTTAAAAATGGGGTGGTTGGAGCGAGAAGCCCTCTTAAGAGGGGCTAAAAGAGCTGCAGTCCATGATGCTTCAGGGGCAGTGTAATTAAAGGGAAGTACCGTATTTGGGTTCGAACAGGAACTTTTTGATAAGACTTCGTATATATATTCGTATCCCGATGCTGATAATGCCTGGAAAGTAATTCGACCGTGTAACGCCGCGTTTATCCGCTGGAAAGCGTTAAAGTTAGGAGCAATTGAAAACAGCCCGGGCAGCAGCTGCAACGGCTCCCGCAGTTTCGGTTCGAACAGGCATTTATTACTCAAAATATATACATGGACATAACCTGACAAAGACTGCAAAGCCACTCCAGCGTGTAACAAATAGTTTGGAAGATATAGGCGAGTACTTGTCTTCACAAATGTGAGGCTTTTCTACAAAGTGAATAAAACAGAAGGGAGAATCAAAATAGGCACACAGAGCGACCTTCAAAATCACACTCCCTGGACACGGTGTCAAATGCTACTTTAGTTTACACTCTTGAAGTTGTTGATAGTTGCGGATAGGAACGTATGTACGGGGTCCTGGGGATCCGGACGCCACCTCCGAAATTCAAAATTTTGTGATTAGTATAATTTTCGGAGTGTGCTTTTGAAGGTTGCCCTGATATGTCTTTCGCCCTGTATGCCTATTGTGATTCTCCCTTCTGTTTTATTTACATCAATTACTTTGTTCACAAAATCTTCAGTATCATCTTCGTCACCTTCAATAGCAATCTTCATACAGCAGTGAAGAGTATCCTGTCCCATTCTATTTCTCAGCTGGGTCCTAATTCTGTTCATTGTGGTAAAGGATCTTTCCACACCAGCTGTAGCCATTACACATTCACAAATTTTTTTCAAGTTAGGATACCCAAAGTTCCCTTTCAGAAGAAATGACGCTACGCTGACATCACTATCATATACATTATTACGAACAACATATTTGAAAGATTGTATATCTGCACAAACAGCATCATCATCTAAACCAAAATACCTACAAAGAACTTTTGTATTGCCTTGAGTTAAATCACAAAATGATTGAAATGATTCAAAGTATACCGACAATGTTATTAATTGAGAAGATTTGTCATTAAACATATCTTTCATTTGCTGCACAACGGAATCAACAAATCGTTTTGCACTTCTGAATGTACACTCTTCTGGTTCATCCTCACATAGGTCTTACAGTTATTGCAGCAGCACGTAAAATTTGAACTTTCTGTTGAATATTACAGCTTTTGTTACACGGAGTGCACTCCTCTGCTATGGCCTCTAGATGACTCATAGTTCCAGAAACAAGAACAGGCAATGTCGACAATTTCAAGGTTTCTTTTTGCAAAATTTTACTCAAGTTGCATACGGCACATAACACGTATCCTATCCTACATATTACAGTGCTTAAATATTTATGCGTCTGCGTCATTTATATTTATAATGAAAGATCGGATTTCGTCTGCACGTGCACCGAAAGAAAAGCAGGTAATTGGGTGAAGTACTTTCTACATTTTGTGATTGAGTTTTGAGAATTTCTGCGAGGAGCAATTCCCCCCGGGCTACTCCCTGAATTGATCCCTGTTCAGGGGTCCCGTCAAGGGTAAACCAGTTACCCACAGCACAGACAAAAGGAAACATGGATTCTAAGAAGTCAATAGTTCATGACCGGAGTTAATAGTCCAGGACAGTTATAGCTAAATCCAGCACTTCATCTTCCTGTACTTGTTATGCTCTGTGTGTTTTAAAAATATTCGCTGGTTTTCGATTCAACTTTTGCTGTTCTCCAGAATTCACCAGAGACGCCATACAAGTGTTCAATGTTGTGTCAAGTAGCTTAATTAAGCTACTTTGGGGCCCGATGCTGTTGACTATGTTGGGACTCCTATTAATTATCCCTGTGGTCCTTAGGTATAATTACTAATTACCTAGGTTACTGATTTACCTTTGGCATATCTAATGAACCAGTGGGGGCCCTGGGCTGTAGTCGCTTGCAAAGAAACCTCTCCGAGTGATTATTTGTGCATATAATTGAAGTTTTTTTTTTTATTATTTTGGGGGTATAATAAGAAGTTTCATGTGCTAGTACTGCCCATTGAAAACTTTTCGGGGGATATTTTTCCTGCGCTGGGGTAAGAGATTATTCCACGTCACCAGGGATTCCGCCAAGATTTTCAGTTTGGGGGTGTAAAGTCAAAATTGGGAAAGTGTAAGTGGTGTTTTGTACGGTTTCTATCGTTTTTTGACCTCCAAAAATTGCTCTCGAGGATTTAGGGGTGACACTCCCCACAGGAGTGTCTGACGGAATCACTGCACGTCACCCTCTTCACAGAAACACTGTGTCATACAACTTTACGCACCCCATAATTCTTACGCACGCACGAACAACAGAAACAATGTGAAAAATGTTACCTCAGCTTCCACAGGTACTGGGTGAGTCGCTTCACTGTCGCCGGGGCTTCCCACATACAAAGTCCTGTTAGTATGCATGCCACCCCGTGCTGTTGCTACTGCGGTGTTCACTGACGCGCTTCCGCTGATTCACCCATTCAATTTGGCGTGGCTGCTTCAGGCACATCGCTGCGCTAGGCTTCTCTTCAACGACCACCCATGGGCGCCAACCGCTGCAGCTCCGAGGTCCCATGTGGCTGTGCTGCAAGTGCACACGAAGCTCCACTCCGCCCACGGTTTCCTCAGCCTTCTGCAACCTGCCCCATTCAACTTGGAACGAGTAATCGGGCTAATAGGTACATCGTTTCGCTGTCGACGGGGACCCCAAACCCCGTGCAGTTACTACCACGGAATCCGTTCCCCACTTCATTGTGCCTCCACTGCTGTCTGCCGTCGTCAAAGGTCCCATTCGCTCTACCGCACTTCTGCCTCTTACAACTCAGTACGTATAGAGAAGTAGTTACCGATTGCAATGAGGATAACAAGGTTTCTTTTATCATTGCTGACGTAACATGTAAATTCTTGATGAATCACAATGTTTCTTTGCTTTTCTTTCTTTTTTCTTTTTGTAACTGAGAACTCAATCAGCAGTTGGGCGATTTTAGGTTAGTGAATATCCCGGAAGTAACGAAATTTCAAGTGCTGCCATCTATGAGTAATATTGTTTATTATAGTATCAGCAGTTGCTAATAGCATACAGCTCGCACCATCTCGTAGCTAATCTCTAAACTCGGTTGACTTTGTCTTGATCGCCAGTGCCTAGGTCAGTCCATTGACCTCCATCTAAAAGCAATACTGGACTGATCGGTCCCATTAAGAATTTGATTAATATATGAAGTCAGGTAGTGGAAGGGACAGTTATCTCGATTGTCCACTTCCAGTTTAAACCAACGTGGACTAAAATTTTAGTTCTCAGTATTTTACATTTGAAGAGTACATGTAAAGAATGGGGATGTCTATTTTTTTAAAATGAGTTTGCACCTGTAACAAGTAAAATTACCATACAATGACAGGCAGCCGCTAGGAAAGTTACAATGCAAGAGCGAAAATAATCTACAAGATATAGCAATATTTAGAATATTAAAAATACATGGGAGTAAATGGGAGAGCTAGACTTTCAAAGGCATTTTACGAGAAATCACCTTCCATGGACATTTTCCCTTCTTTCCCTGTACTTTACATTTATTATCGCTGTGTTCCTGTATTTTAGGTCCCTTGATAGCGAAGCTATTTAAAAAGGACCTTATAAATATCGCTCTGTCTGTCTGTTCATCCGTGTCCAGAAATTAAATCTCAGGAATCAGAAGGTGTAGAGATGTGCTTGAGGTGTCATTAGCTAGACTAGCTCAGAGTCGTTGGGTGCAGTGGTTCAGTGTTGCCAATTTGTCAATTAAAATTAAGTTTTTCCAATCGCTTCAATTTTGTTAGGCTTATCTGTACCAAACTTAGCATCAACATTATTCGACACAGTAAAAAAAATATTGTTGGTGTTCCCGACCGTAAGCACACACCAGTCGTCAATTTTGTCAATCTATTGCAAAAATTTAAATTTTCAAACTGGTTCAACACTGTTGGACGTATCCGCATCAAACTTGTGATCAATATTATTAGATACAATAGAAAAGTACTATGGGTGTCAGTGTCCTCAAGCACCGAGTTGTCAGTGTTTTCAATTTATTTTTATAAAACTCATTTTCTCAAATAGGAGAACGTAAAACGTGTTCCGACGAAATTTGGTATCAACTCTACTCATCACAATAGATATGTGCTGATGGTGTTCACGTCCCTAAGCACGTATGTCATCAGTGTTGCCAACCAATTTCAAACATTTAATTTTTCAAACTGATTCAATACGGTTGGACGTTTCTGCATCAAACTTAGGATCACGTTTAGACACGATAGAAAAGTACTGTGGGTGTCTTCTTCCCCTAACACCCCAGTTATAAGTGTTGCCAGAGTACTTTAAAATTTAACGTTGATTTTGCTTCCATTACGTCAGACTTATCGGTACAAATTTTGGCATAAACATTATTCGACGCAATAGGAAAATACTGTGGGTGTTCCAGTCCGTAATCACTCCAGTTGTCAGCGTTGCAAACATATTTTATAGAATATAATGTTTGTGATTCTGAGATGCTATCAAGAAACCGATGCAGTATCATAACTAACGGGGTGTGGACCTCTCCGCAGCCAACCAGAATGACCCCCAGCAAGTTTCTGAATTCCGAAACAAACTTCGTAAGGAGACATTCGCCAGCCCAAGCCCCAGGGCCGGATTTATACGTTTAGGGGCCCTAGACCCATGACTTCCAGCGCCCCCGCCCCTCCACCCTCACCACTTCCGTCCTTTTCCCCTTACTATCCTCAAATTATGGCAAATGACTCTCCTCCGTCTTCTAACTATTAATAATAATAACTAGATAATAATTATTTAATTCTGGTAATGTGGTTAATTTCAAAATACGTTTCAATAATATCATAACAATAAAGTAATTTCATTAAATACAATGAGCAATTTTAATTAAATTACTGTAGGCTACTTGTTGAAAACATGTTAATTACACTGAACAGGAAGGTAATACAAACTATTTTCCAATTTTATTATTTACAATAGTTATTACTTTTCGTTCACAGCTTTCCTAAGGATTATAACTTCAGCCATTTTTAGATTCCATTTTTCTAACATCACAAATTATAAATTGCAGTTTCGTGATAAATTTACAATTTTAACAATTACAAAATCTAGAATTTCCTAAATACATTTATAGAGTTTTTAAGAAGAAAAAATCTAAAAAAATCTAAAAATGAACAATTCCAATCTCAACACAAAACACTAAAATTTCCTAAATACATTAATAAAGTATTCTAGAGGAAAACATTAAAAAAATAATACAATACAAAACTTTAAAGTGTTCTAGATATATTTATATATTTTCAAAAATATCTAAAAATTAACAATTACAATACAAAACACAATGGCGCTCTCTTTTAATGTTTTTTTTCCAAAATATTGTTTTCGTCTCGGGTTTTAAATAACAAATTCTAATTTTTCCTTATAAAGTGCGCCTCTGGAAAAGTTGCGCCCCTAGGATCGGGCCTAGTGGGCCTATGCATATATTCGGCCCTGCCAGGCCCCCTCACATTGCGGGCTCGTTAATTACGCCAGTGGACAGAAGTATAGGGAATTGTTACTAGAATCGCAGTGCTGACTTTATTTATTATTATTAATATTTTTATTGAGAGTTCAATCAGCAGTTGGACTCTTTCAGGATAACTTCGGATTGAATTGAATTGAAAAATGCTTGAGCAATGTTGTCAATTACATCGTCAGAAATTGCTAATAAGAGACAACTCTCGCCATCTCATAGCTAATCTCTGAACTAGGATGACTTTGTCCTTTGACTTCCAATACCAAGGTCAATCACTGAGAGTTTTACAGCTCATTGAATTTACAAAGTACTAACTACTATTGTGCTTCCATCTACTAGTGAAAATTTGAACTACCAACCTTCTCTCTCCTCATACAGTACGCAGTTTGTCAGTTCACGAAAAGATGGCACTACTTACTTTTGGGATTCATTACGAGCTTTCATGAATCAGTGACGTGACTCGCAAAAAATAATTACTGTGTTTCACTCGAACAGTGAAAAATCAAACTACCAGTTCATTCCTTCTGTCTTCAGACCTCGATGATTTTTAGATTTCGCAAAATGTATCGCTATATCTGGCTCAAAGCTTCGGTCATACGACATTATTATTATTACTTAAACAGAAATTATATGCTTCGCTGTTATTTATTGTTGTGTTATGTGTGATATTTATTGAACTTTCACATTCCACAATTACTACTCGTTCAGGAAAACAAATCACTTGTGAAAGATTAGAGAGCAAGGTCCTTGTAGTTGATACGTTCTCTACGAGATGGCGCGAGCTGTCTCATGCACCAACTAATTCCACGTAGTTCATATATCTTCTACCAGATGTCGGGAGCTGTCTCATACAGCAAATGATTTCTAGTAGTTCTTACATCCTCTTCCAGGTGGCGAGAGCTGTCTCATGTCAGCAAAAGCGGATTGATATCACAGAGTGACAAAATTGTGTTGCAATGCTAGTATATATTGCTTCACACGAAGATAATCCATAATTTATAATTGTGTAAACTCTAATGTCGAAATTATTATTTGTAAAAATATATTGTACTGTTTAAAATTATAATACAGATTCTGGCTTAGATGTACAGAAGCTATAGCACTTAACGATTATAATAGAGCATACTGTAAAGGGTGTAGGGAATTGGTCCAGCATATGCATTACTGATTTCAGGTTAGTTTACATTATAAATAGTAAAACAAAGTAACAACTTACTTAAGTAATATTATTTTTTCCCATAGGCACCCTTATTCATGAGAAAACAAAACGTTCTTAATGCAATTGCACAGGATGGACCAGTTCACTACACCCCGACATGATAGTTATTTGAGACTCATGACTTGGCAAAGATAGTCCTGTTTTGGGAGTGATCCGAAACTGGTGTAGGGAAAATTCTAGTTCAATAGGCCTAACACATTTTTGAAGTAGAAATATATAAATTAATAACACTTGCCTAGATTTATGATTACAGGTTAGGTTAGGTTAGTTCTGGTTAATATATCAAAATTAGTCTTGTAAACTTGCTGTAATGCATTCAGCCAACCAGTCAGTATTCTAGATCCATGCCTTGAATGTCTTGATGCCCCCACTTTATCTGAATTTGATGAGTGTTGAAGCATACTCAGATATTTTGTTGAGCACTAGATCCGCAGAAGGGTGAACTTTCGTTACACTAATTTTCCACTATCTGTGCCATCTGATGATTCTATTACGCTGTGGTCACCTATGTACTGATGTTATAGATTCGTGGCGTCTATTTCATTAACGTTAATCCCTCTGATTTCACAATCGACTTGCATTTATGCAATACGTCAATGCCAGCGGCCATTATGTATTACTCCTCGCACGTCTTTAAGAGTCTTTTACTCCTTCCACAAATCGATCAAGTTGATGTCAAGC
>JAGDQP010028535.1:0-24069 GCA_022664845.1 Lepisma saccharinum | reverse complement strand
AAGCTAATCAAAATATCGTCAGAGACAGTTCAATTGCGATTTTTTTCCAAATATGTTTAGAACATGGACTAACATTTTAACTAATTGATTGATCATAACTAATTCATTGTTGTAATAGTATAAAAAAACGTTTTCCAAAGTAGCACGAACAATTAAGAAAGGTGTCCTCTGGTTTCTTCGTTTATTTTAAAAACAAAAACTAGCTGTGTACAAGAGCTAGACATATTTTTAAGGCTTTATATGTAAAAAAAAATGTGTTATTAAACAAACAGGAACAATTGTTTATACATAATGTGGTAGGGTCTATAATAAAAAAAGTTTATTTTGGAGAGTTCCTCTGTTTTCTTCGGAATCTTCGGACGATTTAGCGAAACCAAAAACTCATGTTTCTTGCTCGATCTTAATAACATCGCTAATCGTAAGCTTTTCAAATATAGTTTTTACGATTAACTAAGAATGTGCGTGTTTTATGAAAGTAAGTACTATTTTATGAAGATGATAAACCCGTTCAAAATCTGGAAGTTATAGGGCGTAGTACGAGTAGTATATGAAAATCACTAATAACTTATTTTGTAAGTTATTATATTACATGCCAAAAAATAATTTTCGTATTTAAAACCAATGCTTCCAGAATACTTTTGAAGCTCTTTCTTATGAAATAAATAAGTATATAGAATTATGCTTAAATATATATATTCATTATGATTAATATTTGATTGGAGGCCGGCAGGGTGGCCAAGCAGTCTGCGGCGGTAGGCCATCTGCTCGAGGGCTCTGTGTTCCTTCCCGGCAGGGGCATGGGTGTGAATTTTAACACTTAACAGCTAAAGGCGAAACGTGACGGACCGACGTCGAAAGCTATTGGACTGGCCCAAATAAAAATAAAATTTACCAAACTTTTTATTTGTGTTGGAGTGAGGAGAGCTAAAGATAGATAACAGTTGTAATTTATAAGGTATTCAAATGCAATTAAAAGGAAAACCAGCCCTATTTCAGACACGCAGTATACGAACAGTTAATTTTATTTTAAAACAACCAAACCAAAAAGTTGAAAACATTTTTTTTCTGAAGCACATTATATCGATGGGGTTTTCAAGCTTCAAACAAGAACTAAATCAGACACGAAAACAAAAGAACGGTTCAAGGTTGAGGGATAATGTTGTCATTCCCAAGAGTATTTTAATTTTACGAAAGAACCAAAATACTGACCTTGCCTCACACGAGAACCAAAGAATTGTTACGTCCTTCATAGGTGAGAGAGACACGTGCCGATCTGAAACTATGAAGAATGTGAATGGTAATTCGTGAATCTTATACAGCAAGACATTTCTCCTTCCTATCATCGACCCTAAGACCTTGTTCAGAGATTCCACGACAATAGCAAATGGAGTCCCGTGAGAAAACAGAAAACAACCCTCAACCAAAATTATAAAAACAGTTAAAACTCTAACACGAAAGGCTAGTTTTACTAGTTGCCAGTCAGACACCAAAAGTTATATTACTCGTCATGCTTGTGCGTTTGAAAGTGAACTTAGTTTAATTCTTCCTAATTTGTTTTAACTTCAAAGAATCAGAAAATTATCGCATAACCAATGAACTTTACAACATCAACGAACATTAGTATATACCATACTAAATGGGATATGCTCAAGGAAGCAGTGAAATTTCTGAAAACAAAGTCTTCCCTGGAATACCATTTGTGGGGGCAACTTCGAAATTTTAAATAGAAACATTGGGTAATTTTGTTTTCTGTGAAACGAACATAAAGTTTTGAATAACTTTCAGATGATACATGTTTAAATATAATCAATGACAAGAGCTACTTTGTAAGTTAACTAGTTGACGTTGAAATCAGTGAACTTTTGTAATTGCCAAACAAGGTCGCGAGGAAATACACAATGCTATGGGATGGGATGAGGGAAAGAGATATAGATGAGTAGATATATATTCTGTTAATATACATTCTTAGTTCCTAAGATCAAATATAAGTGAACGTGGCTGCATATTGAGGGAAAAGGGTAACGACTTCCGTTTTAATATTAAGTGATAACTTGCATGTATCAACTCACTTCCGCGGAATATTGATAAACATACAAATTTGATGAAGAATTTTAATTTGAGAGATTATTAACATTAGCTAAGTGAAACTATACATATATGGCTTAACAGCATTATTTTTACATTTAAAACATTGAATGGTGTGACAAAACTTAAAATACATACATACAATATTTCAGTCTAATCTCTACGACTTTAGTTTGAAGCTAATAATCTGAGGGTAAGAGGGTGCTACCTTTTTATCCCCAGATGCGTTTTTTTTATAGTATCAATTGTTCATTCGAAACTACTTTGTCTTTTTGAAACAGTTATGCAGTGCAATTGGTGCAAAGGTCGAGGATAATGTAGATCCCTTATGCTCTGAAGAAACAATTGTATCGACAGAAAAGTCATTAGTCGATACCAGTAAGCTTGAAGTTAAAAGCGAGTGATCAGAAGAAAGCAGCGACATAAAACAGGAGCATGAATCTGAAAGTACATTTGTATATTGTGACGAGCATTTGGAAAATCCAGAATCGTCTGTTCATGTAAGTAGTTGCAAATTCTGTTATTAATCGCGTTCATTCTTCATATAGCCTGCATAAAGTTTGTTTTCAACTTGTTGGAGGTTCTTGGATAGTACATTAGTTAAAAATATATTTGCATTTACTTTTCCCATCTTCCGTTAATATTCTACTTAATAACCGTCTGAAAAATTTCAAACAATATAACTTTAATATTAAAAATGCATTTGATTCGTTAGATCTTATGCTCTAAATACATCTAAGACCAAAATGCAAATCAGTGACCTATTACTACTGAGTTCATATTCTAAACTCAATTTTTATTTGTATAATAGAATTTTGTCAGCGACATTGAAACCTGCAATATTCTATATTGCGTAAACTATGCATTTCTTATTCCAGGGAATTGCAGATTCACTTAAGAATATTAAACCCTTCAAGTCTTTGACATTCCTGGAATAGAAACAAATCTTCAAACTACTTTACAAGGATTTCATGGCATAATTTTATGTCCAACTTTTGTTTCAGGAGTTCAAATGAAGCTGTTTCAGTCTCACTTTGGTTGCTGCAAACTTGTGTTAAGTTTACACAGCTGATGTGTTTATCAGTCATAGGGTCTGAACGAGTTATCTTATCTGTGGAGAAAAGATGATTCGTTCAGTCTTTAATTACATATGGTTGAACGGAGATTAGTCTTCAGTTTCTTTAGAGATGAAAACGAACGTTCATATCAGCTTAAGCTTTTCCTACATAAATGCACAAAAATATTCTTAATTCAATGTCCGCATTTGAAGTTGCGATCTTCATCTTACCCTTAAACAACCTACATTATGCACAATAAACCGCACCAGTTCTGAACGATTAGACCAAGTAATTCCGTAAAACTGATTCGGAATTATAAGTTTACGAAAAAGAAAAACTATTATTTAAAAGTCTTGTCTTACCTGCTATGAGTTGTTGAGATTTAGAAAAATTGTTTTCAGCGCTCTGAATTATTCCATGTCTTAGAAGAATGTCAATCATAGTCAAATTTACAACCCTCGGCAGGATCGTCACTAACGAAATTCGCACTATCACTGAAACAATCTCTAACTCGTACGAACGGAGGGGGGACTACCTCAGGAGTCTTCTTCCACCAAACCACACTATTTTGAACATTTTATATATCACAGAGTTCGCTCGATGTAGTCGCTTTCACTTCAATCACTTGTTCTTTTGCACTCCACTAAGCTTTTTCTGTAAGGTTGCTTTTTTCTTCCATGTTTGGGTTACAAGTGTACTTAACGTTGTTCGCTTTGTGATGCTGGATAAAAAATAATCCATCAAATCGTAATCGCACTAGCAACGAATTCAGTATCCACCAACTGAATGCACCAGAGAATACAGTAAGACAAAAACTAGTTGTGTCGAGTTATAAATCCCAGTAGCTATTTACTGCATCGCAAATTATCCGTCTGGACATGGCAGAAGTAGACGAGTAGATTAGTAAAACTGTTCAAACTAACCCTTTTGCCGCTCACCCGAAAGTTACACTCACTGACAACTTATCATCAGTCTCAAAAATTACCAACAGTACTTTATTTCGCTCTGTTTTCTTTTTTTGTGTTTATTTTTTAGGACTGGCATTATAGCAGAAACCTAAATATCAGCAACTAACAACTGTAAACGATGCATATTGTCGGTGTCTTTCTTTCGTTCAATACAGTTGTAAAAAAATTCTGCCTCCTTCAAAGTTTTGTAAGAAAAGTACATTTGTGATTTTTATAATAAAGAACATAGCTGCAAATTATGAGTTTTTCTATAGGAAAATTCATTCATATTAATTCTTAAAAAAATTTCCGGCGACTATTCCTGATAGTCTGGAAAAAAGATTTGCCCCTAGGCACGTGGTCAGTTAGCCTATTTCATAATCCGCCACTAAAACGCACGATCTAATGATCAGTTTATAATGTGACAATAAAAACAGCTTAACACAAACTTTTATAAAATCATAAATAGCGTATTCTCGGGCTTTAATTCTCATTGGCTGTAACTTAAGTTAGAATATATCGTCGCTTCCAAACAGAAGAGCACGAGCACGTGATGCTTATTATGGTCGACGCCAGCCGCTTTATACAATCCACGTTCTTGACTCGGATCACATCTCTGTCCGTCTGGATCTACAGCACCAACGTACTCCACCGTGCTCTCGCTTACCTACCATCACACATATTGATTGAGATACCTACAAACAACTTGTTACGGATACTACTGACACCAGGATCACGCTAAACTCTGTACAGGACATTGAACATGCGGTTCAGCACCTCACTACAAACCTTCAAACAACCCTCAAACTCACATCCACTACTGTCACACTGTCGCATGCCTCTGGTTCACTCTCGCCTACGCAACTCCGAACTCAAATTATAATTTAATTGAAGCGATGGAGATGGCATATCACTCACTGGAGATCCTCACTGGAAGATAATCACTCACACACCAAACGAGTTAGGCAAAGGGTAAAGCGAATTAAAACTCAACGATGGGATGCTAAACTACAGGAAATGACAAGCCTAACTTCAATTTTTGGAGACTTGGTAAAACTTTTTTCTAACCCTCGCACTCTGTCAGCATCTTGCTCACTTCATGAACCTCATGGACTGGTATTTACTCGATAGAGCTCAAATCTTTTCTGAGATGTTGAAACAACAGTTTATGCCCAATCGAGAGCTCTATGATGAACCCACCATCCACCTTGTTAATCGCACCCTGCGTTCTACCAGACTGGATGACCCCTTTCCTCCAGCAGATCTCACTACGCCACGTGAAATACAGCAGGTTATTCGTCGACTTCGTTGTCGTAGTGCCTCTGGACCAGATCACATTTCCACGCAAGCTCTTAAAAATGCTCCTAGAAAACTACTTGTACTACTCACTTGCCTGTTCAATTTTCTGTTCTTACACAGTTACTTTCCACAACTCTGAAAAAATGCTAAGGTAATCATGATACCCAAGACTTTCAAAGATTATATCTTTCCTACCGATTATCTACCTATCAGTCTACTACCAGTTCTTGGCAAGATATGTGAACGATTAATTCACCGTCGCTTACATCGTCGCGCTGAAGCATGGAATCTGCTACCTCCACATCAATATGGCTTCAGACCTGGATTTCAAACTGTTTCACAGCTAGCGCGTGTAATTGAATATATTAAGTGTTAAATATGGGAAGGTAAAGATAAATCAATTGTTTACTATAAACCGTTATATTAATCTGCTATGTACATTTGTTGTGTCAAAATTGTTCCCTACTGCAGAAATAGCAGCCATGGCTACAATTTTATACCTCTAGATGAAGCAAAATAAGATTACATGATGCGAAGCGAGGTAAATTTATCATGCGGATGGTGGCCATGTTACTTTTAACGAAGTTCACGAAGTCAGAGCTAGTTCGTTTCGTGCGCGAACGAAATTAACTGAGAGTTACTTTCCGAACGGCTAACTAAATGAACGAACTTCGCGAAAGTGGTTTCCGAACGCTTCGTGAGAGAACCAGATTAACGTAGTTTCCGAACGAGCCCAGTTGCCCTACAGTAACAGAAAAAAAACATGCATAAGACAAATAATATTCCAAAGCATAAAAAAGATATAGAAAAGTTACAAAATCAGTACCCATATACATGTCCCTGCTTATGATATGTAGTTAGTGTATAACACAATGATGGGGAAACAAAACACACACACACAAAATCATGATAAAAGAAACAAAAGATACATTTGGGTAAATAGTGAATGGTTGAAAGATTACAAGGTTGAAATGGCTGATTATATACCATGAGTGATTATGTAAGTGAATTATGGCCTAACGTGCGCACTATTCAGTAGTCATATATTACGTCACTGATTTTCCTTTTGAAAAATATTTAGCTTTCCCTCTTTTTTCAGTCCAATTGGAAGTTGGTTCCAAACTTTGCTCGTCAAATAAGAAAATGATTTCATGCCATAACTTGTCTTATTACACTTCGGAATGTGAACATTGTTAGAGTTGTTAGACCGCAAATTACTATAAAACTTATTGTCGGAAATAGGGATGAATTCACTTAGTGTTCGCTGGTGTGCCGAATAAATAGCTTTGTGCACTTGCGCCAAGAAAAGGTATTTCCATCTGGATTCAAGGGTAGGCAACAACACTGATTGGAGGTCGAGAGTGAGAGCGGAGCTTTTCGCATTATCCGATTAGCCCATTTCTCCATACTTTCAATATTTTTTATGTTGGTTTGGTTGATTCCGTACAGAACCACACCATAGTGCTCAAGAATAGGTCTAATATACGAAGTGTAGTACTTTACTCTGTGAGTGATAGGTAGATAATTGCTTATGTACTGTAGAATCTTGATTTTCGGCACAGCATTGGAGCATATCTTTTAAACATGTTGCGTAAGCGATAGTTTCGAAGCAAGAGGTATGCCAAGATATTTCAATGTAGCACTTGTATATATCTTATTGTTTCCTATCTGAAGTTCTCTGTCAATTACGGAACGTGTGCGGTTGTCAGTTGATAAGATTAATGCTTGTGTTTTTGCTGTGTTCACTTTTAGATTATTTGCGTTGTACCAGTTAAGCACGCAGGGAATGTTTGTTTCAATAGTGTGAGCTAAATGATCTAAAGAATTAGAGTAGCAAAATAAGAGACAATCATAAGCATACAAGTAAACCTCCATATTTTTCACAGATAGTACAAGATCGTTAATGAATAAGTTGAACAGTTTAGGTCCAAGGATTGATCCCTGTGGTACCCCAATTTGAATATCGGCACATTTGGAAATAGTATGGCCAAGTTTCGTACTTATTACTCTATTGTGTAGGTAACTTTGAAACAATTTTAGATAAATTGAACTGGCCATATAATTTGTTCAACAATAAATGAGGTTGCATGGTATCAAATGCTTTGCTGATATCTACGGAAATTAAACCAATGTAGTTTTTCCTTTAACGTCTAGTATGTTTCGCCACTTCGTGATTAATTCTAGTAGCAATAGTTCCGTGGATCGGTTCCTGCGAAAACCATACTGTTTCTCGGTTATGAGATTGTTACATTCTATATGTTCTTCTAACTGACTATCGACCACATTCTCAAGGACGCTTCTAAGAGCTGGTGTTATAGAATAGGCCTATAGTTGTTTATACTAGTGTGCGATCCATAGCCCACGAATTTGCGAAGTAGCTGTAGTCTTACTAGCAAAGTGGTAGACCACATTCCACCTCCCGTTGAAATCGGCTATATTATATACAGACAAAACATTTGCGTATTGCAGAGATAGCCTACTAAAATCAAACCTTAATTATTTGTACACATTCTATCACAAACATTACACTTAAAAGCTGCTGTATACATTTCCTTTTGGATGCTAGCGAAAACAAAAAATTAATATGGACGACCAAGACGACACTTCTGAAGAACTAGCTGTTAAAGTGTCAAATCAATGACTCTTCTTTTCCGACCTTCATGAATAAATGCTAAAGAAGTTCACATTTGATTTTTAAAATGTTGGTAAAAGGGGGTACAAAATCATTCTTGCATAATTCATAATTTACTTATGGCAAGCTTACGAAGAAATCTATTAACTAAATACTTAAGACGATGCATCTCTTCAATGCTGGATTCAATAAACCATGGAATCACTTCTTGTACACTTTCTAGAATATACAAAATGTCCAGCAAAGTTGTTTTGAATCATTACATAGATTTTAACCAAGGAAGAGAACAGGCCGGATTTCGTCGTGGATTTAGCACCATGGACCCAATGTTAGCACATACAAACATTGAATGAAGTTCCAGAAAGCACTAATGAATATAAGCTTTCCACTATGTGTGATTCAAAGATTTTGAAAAAGTTTTCGAATCCATCTCTTTGGCAACACTAGTTGAACATTTGTGCATCACATGATCGTCGCTTGAACGTCAGTTGAGCATTAAAAGTGCATACATTGTGCACTAGTAAATGATTTCACGAACGTTACACGTAAGCCGTCTAATAACCACATCTGTTATTAAACTATATCAAGAAAGTAATGAATTAAAATTGGAAAAGGAGTAGGGTAAGTATTTAATTTGTTCACAACTGTTTTGTGTGGTCGTGGAGAGAGTTTCAAAATTTAAACGGGGGATGAAGTTGGAATTAAAAATAATGACGCATGTTTGCTTCAAGTGCACAAGAACTACAAACCAGAATGGAAGAACTGAGTAATGAAAGTTGAAAGTAAAACAAAAGTCATATACAACCAATATACTGCAAGGAAGGAAAGCCATGTCTCTTATCTTTAATAATGTGCGGCTCTGAAACTTGGACATTGAATGCGCAAACGACTCAAAGATTGAGAGTCACACAAAGAGCAATGGAGAGATAGATGCTAGGAATAACCAGGAAGACAATTTTAATATTATCGTAACAAAAGTTACTCTTGAAACATCAACATATATAATCAAGACTGTGAAGAAGCTGAAGTGGAAATGGGCCGGTCACATAGCTAGACGAACAGATGGAAGGTGGACCACAATTTCTAATTAAAGAGACTTGTATATGATACTCGTAAAGTATTAAGGGGCCATGGTGGCTCCGTGATAGAGCGTTGACTTAGTATTCGGGAGGTCGTAGGATCTATCCTAGAAGCCGACCATCCTGAAAACGATAAACGAACTAGTGAGAATTTATAATTAAAGAGGCTCGTATATGATACTCGTAAAGTATTAAGAAAAGAAACGACCTAGACGACGTCCAAATGGAAGTATTATTTTTTATTCAGTTCGCAACATATGAACATCACAATATTTCATATTGTTCCTAATGACCACCACATTGTGGTGCGAGTCCTTAAATGAAATAAGTTTCGAATCGAGGATTCTCATATCTATGAACATTACTTTCCAAATAATAGGGGATCATATTTTTTTCAACGCCTTATTCAGGAGGTTCCTATTTTGAGAGTCGTAGAGCATTGGCCTAGCATTCGGGAGGTCGTGGATTCAATCCCAGCAGTCGACCATCCTCTGTCATATGCCGTTATGGTACTTTCAATTTGGGCCGACTACATTGTAGTAGGCCGATATCGATTGAAACTCAATATCCGGAATCCTTTTCCCCCTCTCTTATCCGGATCTGAGCCTTAGATGCCTATTTAATACGTTCCAATTGTGGCAGATATTTGGAGAAAGTAAAGGACCAGTAGCGCCTTCATCGACCATCGAATAAAAATGGCTGAATATAATGATTCAATAAAAGTCTATATTAGCAAAGGCTGCGTACATAAGTTAAAAATCACTCCATCTCACCACCTCGAAAAACATTTAGAAACAGATCAAATCAAACACCATAGTTTTAAACGTCTTATTAAACGGCTTTGAATTTCTTAAGAAGTTCTCTTTTATCTAGTTATTACGAGTTCGGTTTGCTTGCAAACCCCATTCTAGTTTTGTTATTAATTACTATGTATATAATTATGTATATACCTATAATTATACATATCCTATTTATAGATATTTATTAATTAGTTAATAACAAGTGTTATACACGAAATTATTAATATGGAGGATTGAAGAACAATCCGGACTCCTATATAACTAAAACTACAATATTCGTATTCCTTGTAAAATTCTAACCCAGTTTCATACTTCTCTTATCTCTCTACCACAACCCGTTCAAATTATTCTTAAAGGGCTTCAAAATTCTCTTTAAAATATTTACCAGCTTCGAATTCTGGTTAATTCTCGTTCAAGAGTAACAAGTCGATTGATTATTCAATACGCCTTCCAACCCTCAAGTCTTCCTCATCCACTACTACCAAAACAATATATCCAAACATGAGAGAAGCGAAAACAGCCGAAAAAACTGCTTGCCAGCTTTGTGTCTTCTAACTACTGTTCGTTAGTGTGTGTGAGAAAGCAGCTGCTTTTCCTTTTTGTTCATCTGGAAGAGGGCGACATTGAAGAGCGAAGCTTCATTGTATCGTTCCCATATATGTACAACCACGCTAAAGACGATGGGGAATCTGTGATATTCTGAATTTGCCAAAAGCAGGAGTTCTAGCTTCGCTAGAGAAGTACATGTGATTTTATAATATTAACAAATTATAACTTATGTAATATAACAACTATAATATTAATAATAATAGTAGTAGTAATAATATTTGCAAAATATTTTAGTGTTTTTAAAAAGATCATTTCTAAATTATTCTGGGGCATTCATTCACATTTTATGGTCTGCTTGGAGAATATGAAAAGCCAGTCAATGTTATGAGACAACAAATGGGTTTGTTTGAAGGGAAAGAAATCTAGGGAAATCTCAGACTGGATAGCTAGTAGCAGGGATCGAACGGTGAACCATACAGATGGAAAGCCTTGCAAGTGAATTGAGTTAGTTTCTTTAAACCTTTAATAACATTTATTTTGTATAGAAGCATCTATTAACTTTAGACTTCGGTCCGTCAGGATTCGCTCCATAGGTGTTAAAATGCCTCTGCCGAGACTCGAACCTGGGACCTTCGGGCGGATGGTCTTCCGTCTCAGACCGCTCGGCCAGGCAGTTGACATCAGAAACGAAGTAATTATTATATTAATGCCTTGACTGTATGCAAGCTAAATGCATGGGTGTAGTGAAGATTGGTAAACAATAATACAACAAAGCTGAGATAATTAAATTTAAAATAATTTCAATATAAAGCCGCATTTGCCTTGAAAAGGGACTATGTTTTCCTCCCCCAAAAATGTAACAATTGTATTTACCTCATAGTAACAATTGTATTTACCTGATTGTAACAATTCTAGATTCATGAATGTAACATTTGTATTTAGCTGATTGTAACAATTGTCGCTATTTTCTACTTGGCCCAAACGTTTGTGCTCATTGGGCAATGTGTTTTTCGGTATTCACTTCAAGAAAATTTACTCAGTTGTGCTATATAGTGTAACAGTGTTTCTATACAATACTTTTTTCAACACGAAAATTCAAAATTAAGTCATAACATCAAAAGTGACGGTGGCTAGAGGGTATAGCGTGACTGACGACTATGGCGGACAGTAACCATAGTAACTAATAACAAACTGACTATAAAATGTCAAATAAAATGAACGAACCACTGTGTCAGTCAATATAACGACTTTGCTATGGGTATGAACCAAGATTCGCGCCAGCGAGACAAGTCTATAGTATATACTTTGGTATATACAAGCGTACGTTAAAGATCGTAAGAATGTGTATATGGGTAAAAGATTGCATACTGTTATGGGTTATACATATGTTGTATGCCTACCTCTTGTTTGTACTTAGTCGTGGTAAATTGTGTCCTGGATGTTCGTCACTAACACGTATATTCGTTGTTTGGTGGATTCGATATACATCATGATTAACCCAGAAGTGTTTTATTGGAACTGATATGTTTTGGTGTCTATATGTTTAGTTTTACGTCTACTAAAGCTAATTTCCTTTAACTTAGCAGACACAACAAGTCTATAAAATCTTTCGACCACATCAGACAATTTGTATTTACTATTTTAAAACAGAAGCTTCTGCAGCGTGTAACAATTTGTTTAGTACGAAGATACTAAATGGCAGTATAGTTAAATGCTGTAACTAAAATCAAGTCTAGTTGCTTCGAAGAATTTTGATTAAAACTATCGTGTTCAAGATGTATAAATTTTATCCAGTTACTTCGCACCCAAGATATGTAAATAACAGGTAAAGTTGGCTGAATAGTGTATGACGCAACTGGCAGATACTGTCATTAGGAAAAGAGTATCCGTTTGTATTCTACCATTGGAAATGGCAAATTAGGTAAAAACAACAACAGCCAATCAGAGTAAGTCATGCTATCACAGGGTATCTCGCGACAGGGGAATTAGCTTAGACTTCAGTAGGCCATAATTAAGATTTAAAAATAACCGAAAAAAACGTTTTTTACGTGCTAGTTTTGAAAAGAACGGTTCTTTTACTTTTACGGGGTCAGTAACATCATCTTATGATCAATGAATTAGTTAAAATGTTAATTGATGTTCAAAACATACATTGATAAAAAATCCACGATGGGACTGCGTATGATAAATTTTGAAGCAAAAAGTGTCTTCTGGGTCTGAGCCAAATATGCCTACGGGACATAAGTGAACAGAACGTTTCTTTCATGTACAACGGCGCTAATGATATATATTGCATTCCTAATGTACATTGAGAGTTTTGTACAATTTTTAATGTTAAAAACATTTATTTGTGCTAAACCTAAACAACAAATCCATTAGATGCGATAATTAATTTTGGTAAGGAAAAGACTAAAAACAAGATTTCGTCAATGAAACGGGTCTTTTTTTGCCTCGTTAAAAAAATCCTGATTTTTTTCCCGCAAATTTCAGATTTTTTCCCGGCCTATAAAACATAAGTCAGACCTAAATGTAACAGCGAATTACAAAGTTTCCCCTTTTGTCAACACGTAACGGATCATGCTTTGGACCAATAAGGGTTAAAACGTTAAAAGTTTGAAACTTCTTTTATTGCAGTAACAACTACTTATGTACAATGTATCGGGTTGTTAAAAAATGTAGTTATTAGTGATTTTAAAATACACTTTACACATCCGTAAGGATACTCACTAAAGGCACTATTGAAACTCAAATTCTAAAATTTGGCCTCGTTTCCTTCTTTTGGAAAGGATAAAAACTAACACTTTCAGAAATATTGATATTCTAACTTTTAGAACATTTATTGTGTTCCATTATTCACCTGGATAAATCCATGTTTTCGGCAGGCAGCGTGGAAGCATTTATGAACCAATAATAAAGTAATAAATAAATGTTTCATCGCTTTCTTATCTTTAGTAACTGTATTCAGTGATTTTCCTACATCACATCTCGACTTTTCTAGCATTCTTGATTGGATTTTCGTTCTTTTCATTTACTGTTCTCTAAATTTAAGACCGTAGATCTTGAATCTCCGAGGCGTGTCGCTTATGACGGTTCTCAGGAGTGCTTTCATTGATTTAGTGATTGGAACGACTTGGGGAAAATATCTTTAATTGATTTCTAAACGGATCAAATGTGCCTAAGGTTCAATCGATAAGTTGATTCTGACACAGTTCAGGCATTGAAACGAGTGATTGATTTAGTTGTCATTTACTGACCTGTTAAGCTAGAACTAATTTGGCATAATTTTTGGTTAAGCAAAATCGTGTGAATTATAAGTTACATAAAACCAGAGTAAAAGTCAAAGTATATATTTTAAAAACGTTGTCGGGGAAACTTTTAAGATTCAACATTTAGAGCGACATTGGTAACGAATAACTTCGGCCCCTTTCGATTACAGTGCTTGATCAATATCTAAAATCTAACCTCCCCGCCCAAGCGAAGTTTTTAAACTCATAAGCTTGGAGACGCTGGGCAATACTATTAAATTTCAAGAACACACAACATGCAAGCACAATTATGTTTCCTTTAAAATTGTTGAACTTATACGAGTTATATTTCACAACCTCGTTCATCAGTTTTAACAAGCAGGTTATGAGGAACACAGAATTAAGTATATTTTTTTCTAAGGACGTACGTAAAGAAATATTATTGTCGTGCAAATTCTTAGGATAGTTTTAAGCTACATACATTTCAAATTTAATTCTACTGATTTTACACTCAAAATGGACTTTTTGTATTTTCATGTTCTTCTTCAAGTGCTGGATCATATAAATTGAGCTCCACAGTTTTAATATTCAAATGGACTTTCGCCTGCGTGTCTTCAAATCACTTGAGAGTAAATTTAGATCCAGAGTTTTTTCACTTGAACGGTCTTTCGCTTGTGCGGATTCTGTTTCTTCAATTCACCTGATATGGTAAATTTATATCAACAGCTTTTACACTAATGCGGTCTTTCGCCTGTGTGAATTCTCATGTGTGTCTTCAAATTACCTGATTTCAAA
Organism: Lepisma saccharinum; assembly: GCA_022664845.1. Classification (NCBI taxonomy): domain Eukaryota; kingdom Metazoa; phylum Arthropoda; class Insecta; order Zygentoma; family Lepismatidae; genus Lepisma; species Lepisma saccharinum. The sequence continues at coordinate 9,580 of JAGDQP010028535.1, read as the reverse complement.
AACTTGGATCCACAAGTTTTACATTCAAACGGTCTTTCACCTGTGTGGATTCTCATGTGCTTTTTCAAAGCACCGGATTCTTTAAATTTAGATCCTCATAATTTACACTCATACGGTCTTTCGCCTGTGTGGATTCTCATGTGTGTCTTCCAATAACCTGATTTCAAAAATTTAGATCCACAGGTTTTACACTCAAACGGTCTTTCACCAGTGTGGATTCTCATGTCTGTTTTCAAATGATCTAATCGGGAAAATTTAGATCCACATCGATTACACTCAAACGGCCGTTTTTCTGTGTGGATTCTCATGTGTACTTTCAAGTTAGAGGATTCCGTAAAATTAGCTCCACAAGCTTTACAATCGAAAGACCTACTGCTTGTGCGTATTCTAATCTGCCGTGTCAAACTACCGCATTTTGAGGACTCATCTGAGCATTTTCTAGAGTCAACTGTTTCTTCTGCACGCGATTGTTTCCTTACGTCTTTTGATTCTTTGCTATCATTTAAAGATGCTTCAACAGGGGACAATATTTTGTCGGCGTTTTGTTCCTTTATGGTACTACTACTACCACCATCAATATTTTCGTAAACACATGAAGTGGTTTTTGGTCTGTTCTCTATACTGGACGAAAGCAAGTCTGGAAAGTGTGAAATGAGGTTTGATATTAAGTTGGATGATAACTGATCTAAATGTATCTCTTCTTTACATCTGAGTTTACTGTAATTATATTTCCCGCTACAATCCTGAAAAAAGATATTTAGGAAATATCTAAGTAAATCATAGTTGTAGAAACTGCCGTCAAATATTCTCTCCTGGAATTCTTACTCTTATTCTTGCCCCAAATTGTTACTCTTACTTTAAACGATCGGATGAAAGCCACGCTACTGCTGTATGACAACTTACCCATTGAGCAGTGCCTGTGACTTTCATCTGGACGCTCAACAGCTGTCATTTGAAATAAGAATAACAACTTAAAGCTCAGATGTTCAGAATGTTTTACCTAATTTGCAAAAATTTTATACAAAAAAAATATTTTTTTTTAGATATAACACCCACGTTGTACTTTCAGAATATTTTCTGGTATCAACGTAGTAGATTGATACAAACAACATGAACGTACGATAAACCGTTTAAAAGAAATACGTTTGTTTCGGGAAACTCAAGATGGTAGACGTTTCAGGGATTTCAGGTAGATTTTAAGGGCATTTTTCTGTGGTAGGCCCCCTTAGTATTTCCCAAAGAAATTAGGCTTCAAACATTTGTTTCCGTCTACAACTGACATTCTATTTCGAAGAAATAAATTTATTTGAACAATCAAAGGTGCCGGATATTTCAGGATTTTAGATATGTTCCTGAAAGGAAACTTCAAGGGATTTTTGTGTGGGGTCAGGGGTCCCTTAGCACTTTAAAAAAGAAATTAGGATTGCAGTATTTGCTTTTTTCTTCAATTGATCTATTATTCAAAAGAAATATATTTGTTTTCAAAATTCAAAACGGCGGATGTTTGAGAGATTTTTAGAACGTCTCTCCAAAGGGATTTCAAGTGATTTTTCTGTGGTAGATCAGGACGTCCCCTTAACACTATCCAGAAGAAAATAGCTTTGTAGTATTTTTTTTCCTTCTATAACCCTAATTTGCCTGTACTATAAACAAACCACTAAAATTTATTCAAGAAAACGCAAATGTCTTACTATACGACGGCTTTCTGTCTTTCCTTTAACTTAATAGCCTCTAGGAGTTACGTACGTAATCCATCCTTGCTCTACCAAATTAACCTGTAAGTGAAAAAGTTAAAGCAACGACAGGAAACCATCGTTGCGCTAGACACAGCCTAACTTAAATTTGAAGAAAACTATAAATGGTTTATAGAAAGCAACTATACATTTCGAGGCAGTTACTCATCTTCAGTAGTAGAATGAAAGTACATTCACAAGTTTGAATAAGCTGCGAAGGTGGAAGACGCCAACATCAAAGACAATAGACAAACGTGTTGCAGGCGCACTCTGACCTGCACAATAAACCCTGCTCTCTACGTGGCAGAAACAGACGGTTCCTTAAACCTGCGTGTCACTAATCACCGTCACCTTTCCGTGAGTAAACAGAATGATGCCCCAGTTCTCGCACACGCGCAGCTGTACTCTTTGCTGCAAGTTACCATAAACACATCCACGCAGCGCCTTTAAGAAGGACCCCGCATTCAGGTCTTGAGAGCAAAACTGAAACCAGGTCTAAAAATGCCATAACATTTTATCCCATTCTTCTACCATCCACGTTTCCCTTACTTCGCCTCTAACTAGTTTTCCTAAACGCCTTACCCATTATTATGCCCATCTCAGTACCGGTACCGTTTATCTTGACAATATAATAATTTCCGCTGTCTCGGATTGCTCTTCTTTTCCTGACTACTTTTTTATTCTGATTGACTCAACACCTATCTCACTTTTTAACACATGAAACCCTGCACTAATCGTTTCTCAACAGTATTGCGGGCACGCAACAAATTTGTCTATTGTCTTTGACGTGGACGTAGATCCGTATCTTAGCAGTTATTACAACACGTCGTACTACTAAAGATGAGGAACTGCATCGTAACGCATAGTTACTTTTAATATTGTTTTGTATTAATTCACATTAGTGTACTCAAATTGAAGTACTTTTATTCAATTTTACTTTTCTACTGCCTGTTCTTGTACTTCATATCCACAAAGGATAAAATAACAATAATTCCATGTTGAAGACACACACAGAGGTGCACAGAAACTTCACACAAGCAGAAATCGAGGAAAATATGTTTATATCAAAGACAGAAAACAGTGGCTTCCACACTCAAAGCTCTTTAACAGTGAACCCAAATAGACGAAAGAAAACTGAGAAATGCGACAGGACTGAGCAGCAAGATAGGTAACGCAAGTTGTTAAGAGTTTTTCTGAAGGACAGTGGGAGATCCATAGACCCCGTCTCCCTCAAAAGAAAATTCTTTTGTTTTTATAGCATTATTTTAACAATTTATTTCAGAGAATGCATCAACTTGTTTCCAGACAAATCTAATTTATGTAGGAAAAAGAATCTTCGGGCATACAGGTTTCATATTTCATGATAAAACATAACAATAGGAGGGGATTTATACCGTACCGTAAAGACGGTTACTCGAGCGCAAAATTTTCGATATTTGTTTCAATTGTGAAAATAAAAGTAACGAAATAATTCAAATTTGATAGTGGATTCAAATTTGCTGAAATGTAAATTAATGTTGGTTGATAAAACAAGAAAATGTAAAGTTTCTGTCCATCTAATATTTATATATTAGGCTCAAGTTACCCCCATGTAGTACTGTGTTCCTTTTATAGTCCATAACAAAATGATCTGGGACCAAGTAGGAATTAGGTACTTGTTTTGTGTACAAATACAAAAGATGCCAAATCGTGGTTGTGTTGACACAAAAGTCAGTAGTTTTCTGGTAGCAAACGAGGTTGAGAAAACAAGCGTCAAGAATAAATTAAACAATGTTGCAGACAACGAAACGTCGGCTACAACTGAAAGAAACTGGCACTTAGACAAATGCAACATATTTTACATTGGAGTGCAGTATTTTGTCACGTCACTAGTTCTTGGGATATCTATCAACATTCTGTGGTATTTCACATGAACCTTTTTATTTTAACTTTAAGGAGCAAATTACAAGGCGCTTGGAATTGAACATTAAAGCATAGCCAGGCACGTATCCAGCAATTGGTTCCCGAGAGAGTCCGAAGCTTTTAGGAATGGTGGGTTGGGTCCACACTGTGTTCGCGTGTACAATGTATACAAAATTCACATCATTAAGCCTAAAATGATATTCCTTTTACACACAATTCTGCCTTTTATGCGGTTTCTGACCTAACTATTATTACAGCTCAAGCTGTATGGGCTCAAGTATGATTAAGCAAGCACAGTCAGTCTGGGCTCAAGTAGAATCTTTTATAGGTTCGGTTCAGAAGTTGTGTACAAGGAATATTTTAAAATAATACATTCTCAACACAACAAAATGATAAGTTGGGAATTAGTTTGTGGAGGAATACATTTTAAGGTATCATCTAGTGTGCACAGATGAGAGTTATGGTTGGCAGAAATAGAACAACACACGCTGACCTGCACTCTGGTGGAGCCTCTGCATCATTACCAACTGCTCCAGTTCTAGGCAATGGTCCCATACCAATAAAACGTCTAACTACGTGATCGTCTTTTGTTGTCCGTAGTTTAATTGCAAGCTCATGGGTTTAAGTAGTACCTTAGGACTTAAGTAGCCCGTGTTTACGGTACCTAAACATTCACTTAGCGGAAAATGTTCCTGGTCTATTTTATCTGTCTCCCTTCCCCATCAAGAAAATTCTGAATCCGCCACTTCTTACGAAGATGTAAGGATAAAGGAATAGTTGGTAAATAATAAAACAAAATGTAGTACGAGTTGAAAACAATATGCAAAAAGTAAGTAAAGGAAACTTTAATGATATTTCTTAAGAAAAAAAATAGTGAAAAAACTATCAGGGAAGAAAGGAAAAAGAACAGAAGCAACTGCGCACGAAATTTACATACAGTTAAGGCAACGTTCATGATTGGAGGAAAAACAGAGCATGCTCGTATATTTATACTGGGGTAGATGATTTTAAGATTGAGAATTTTCCGGATACTAACACGGAAGGTTTGTTAAAAAATACAGCTGTGATATGAAGTATTGTGGAGTACCGAGAAATGAAGTAATTGTGAATTGAAGGAGTAACGATAATTCGAATGATGAGAGGTATCGCTAAAGTTTAACGCGAAACAGAGTACAGCAGGGGTAAATAAGGTTGGAGAATTGTCAGAATGAGAAAGTCTTGTGAGCGATGAAATGGTCGAAAATTAGACTGGGATAAAAAAATGGACAAGTTATGCAGTGGAACACTTTGCATATATCAGACTGATGAGAGAAACCTATATGGGTCCAGCTCTGGTCAGGATCATGTTTACATTGATCTTCGATAGACTATTTTAGGGCATCTGCCGGTTTCAGATGAAGCAGCAACGATGAGCTGTGTCTGGACCACCAGAAGGTTAGTATGGTACTGAGTCAGAAGACTGGAGATCAGGGAGCTTCTCCTAGGAAGTTTGATAGAATTTCATGTGATTCTCGCCACGGTCTGATTATTTACGGAGGAGGTGACGAGGCTATTCGCGCCCCGTAAAGTCTAAGGAGCGGTTATTGAAATAGTCTTGAAGTACTTACCGGCGTAGATAAGTACCGTCATCGGATGTGAAGTGGATCACAACTAAATGCTCTGTATTTGCAATCCTCGCATCTGTTTGTTGCGTGCAACAATGCTAATACCTTCGTATAAATGACACTAAGGTACTACCATTGTTTCATATTTGGTTGGAGTGCAAAATCACAACATTTAGTAATGATCGACTTCACCCCTGATGACGGTAGTCTTCAAATGATGAAATAATCTCCCACTTCTAACGTTTCGAGAGCAAATGCTGCTCTCATGGTCACAGAAAAAAACGCCTAGATGTTTGTTGTAAGAAGAATAGAAGGAAGTGGGATAAAACTTATGAAAACAAAGGGGGAAAAGCACTAGTCCTTAACGTGCCATGGACTTAGACACGTGTTTCTTCTTTTCTTGTATTCTTAACCTTTATTTCACTTCCTTCTATTCTTCTTAAAAAACATCTACGCGCTTTTTCCTTTCTGTCATCATGAGAGCAGCATTAGCTCTCGAAACGTTTGAAGTGAGATATAATTTCATCATTTGAAGACTACTTATCTACGTCGGTAAGTACCAATTAGCATTCGTTTAGTCTTCAGCGCATCATGACTCTCTTATAGTCTTGAAGTAGATTGTCAAAGGAACAGATGCGTGGCTATGGTATGGGAGAGAGGGTATGTAAAGTAAAGCGCAAATGGAAGCTATTGAAGGGTTTAAATCCTGTTGTAGGTTTCTGTGGAAGTTTGTCTCAGGTCGAATTGCATTTATTTTAAAGCTTTTAGGCAACTATGGCTCAGGCTGTACGGATTGTGATGGGATGAATTGGTGAAACGAAGTGGGAGGAAACCGGAGCATAGTGTTGCCACGATACGAGACGAGACTTTAGGATATATCAACCTCAAGAATATATCAGCCTTCATATACTGCATACCTTCAATATGCTTTGATATGTAATAGTGTACAAGAAATCAAATTTAATTTTGAATCCCTCCCTGAAAACTGGAATTGTTTCTGTTTCGACAACCACAGTAGGATGCCATTTTGACCAGTTTGATTATGTTTTTAAGTTTATCATGCAGAGGACAGAAGTTATAAAACAGATGTTATTGGAAAGAATTATTTTTGTTTGAATAACCTATGATATACCAGTCCGCAGATATTACATTTTCCGTAAAAATCTGCTAACACAAAGTTTGGTATGCGCCGCAACACAAAAATGGCCTCAATTAATCAATAGGTTGGTAGAAAAATAAAATAATACTCGTTTTGAACTATTCTTATATCAGGGATTTTTTTCAAATGGGTCGAGCAAGCAAGCTGGACGATTTCAGATGGACTATGCTCTAAGCCTTGCTTGAATAAAAGTTGAACTATTTTGGGTAATTGCAGGTGCCCCCTAAGCAAATACGAGGGTCCCCTGCGACAATTTGTCTGGCTACGCTGCCCAGACTACACAAGACAAGGATGTGTTGCGATGGTTTAGTAGGAGAGCACTCACCTCTGGTGTGCGTGGTCGTGTCTTCGATCCCGATTAGTTCCATGTGGGCTTTGAGTTGGACAAACATCGAGTGTCTCCAGGGTTCTCCCTATCCCCCACTTTCTTCATTCCACTAATTATCTCATCATCATCCATTCGGCCTAGAGCAAACTTGTCTAAAGACCTGAAAAATAAATTCAATTAAATTTACAAGATAATGACAATTGTTTACCAGGTGATATTTCTCTGCTGTTAAGGACCTACGGCTCTTCAACCCTGAACAGCATTTTTTTTTCATTCTGAAACCTCGAAATTTGTTTCACCGGCTCGAATATACGAACATAAATTGCTCATAAGTACGTCGAAGACACTAATGTCAAGTCCTGTTTGCACAACATCGCAGCTAGGTGTCACCATCCCCGACACTACGGTATACAATCAACACACTTGGGCTATATACACGAACTTTGATCCCATACATAAGAGCCTTTATATTTTACACAGCACGACCACAATCTTTCTAGAACAGTTGCGTAATTTCGTCTGAACCAGTAGCGAATTACACCGCCCACTGTGAATTACTTACAGACGAATAATTGTCAATACGGTCGGTACAATCTAAAGGCAAGCCTTCCCACTTCTTCTACAATACTTTTATTTACATGAGAACCCCAAGAAAGCCCACGCACATGGTGTTTGTTCACCACAAAGAGTACTTAGCAAGAGCCGATATGCTCTACCACTGACCACGGCCGCCCGTAACTAGGTCCCAAAATCGAACGATTTAAAATGTTTCTGTGTATCAGCTTTGCTTCTCTTTTCCTAAGGAATGGGAAATTTTATAATCACAACGGCCTCTTTTCTCCACATCTTCAGAACGAAATTATCTAGAAATTATTTTTACTATATTTTAGTTTATTTCGGTGTTTTCGCCAAATTTGAATTTAATTTCTACGACGTTTAGGCAACTTAGGCTCTCGCGGAATGGATGATGTTGCGATGGATTGTTGGAATAAAGAAAATGGGTGGAAACGGTAAAACCCCGAGGAAACCTATGCACACTGTTTGTCCACCCGAAAATCTACATAGCACGAGCGGGGATCAAACTAACGACCCCTACGACCTGACTCACCAGACATAAGCGCTGCTCTACTATTCAGCCACCGCGGCCCACATTTTTCCCCAAAAGTCTACTCTCAGTTTCGGAACAACCACTAACAACATACCATAAAATGTGAGCTATTTTGGGACTGCGGTTGCTCAGCTGCGCGTATTTTCCCGAGTTTTTCCCTTTCTTACCACTTTCTTTATTTACTAATTTTCCAATCATCATCTGTTCGACCTGAGTCAAAGTTACCTAAAGGCCTTAAATAAAATTCCATTTAATGGAAGATACTGAATACAATTAAATTGATATTGAATACGCAGTTTTGGTTTTCAGCCTTTAGCATACGCATAGCTAAACTTCATACGTTAAGCATAAATCGTTTCTGAGCAATTTACAATGAAACTAAATTGTTTGATACAAAGACATTTTGCGTGATTGGTAGGTAATGTTACGAAACGACAAGTTTTATGTTTGTAAACAAAAACTTATCTTTTTTCTGTGTGGTCGTTTTCATATGTATTACGAAAATAAACAAATTTATAATGCAAATGGTCAACTTATCATGTGAACTGGATTCCGAAGTTCTATCCTAAAATTTTGCATGAAATATGAAATCAAATAATCAAACAGTTTGTCAAAATTCTTGGCCAATCATTTGGTTTGGGTTTACATAACTAAGGGCCTATCATCACAGAATGACTAAAAGGTAAATTTCAAGCTTGCATGCGAATCGAATCACAGAAAGCTTAGAAAAACTGCACTTCATTTCTGTTTTAAAGAAAATTAATTTTGAATTTAATTAAAAAAAAAACACTGATTTAAATAGCTTTGATTTTAATCAATCTACCTTGCCACTAGCATAATAAAAAGTGTCCCTATAGATTGCAGATAACTGGTCCACCCTATCCTATTGTATGAAGAACTAATTCTTCTAATCATGAACAAGGGAACAAATACCATTCCTTATGTAATTAGTACAGCCCGGATTCCTACGTTTTAAGCTTATTCCTTACTTACTAATATCACTTCTGGAACAGTCTCTCTCAATTCGACCAATATCCGAAAAGTTTCCAGCTCATAGTCTGGAATTTGGCTGTAATTTGTTATGATGAATTAGTCATGTCTGGAAGGCTTTTATACGAAATATGACGTTCCCCAGAGTTATAGCAGACGAAACGTTTCCTATCTCCAATGGCAGAAGAACAAATAATTACCTTTCGCCACCTGCTATCTCCTACAGAAACAAACAACAATACATCCCACTTAAAATTCTCGACAAATCCAAGTTGACCGTCATGGAGCCCATTTCCCAATAAACGAGATCCAACAGATTTGAAAGAACTGGGTGTTACAGAAACACGAGAAGCGGTGTTGCTACTTATTTTATGCTACTGTGCGTACATGCTATTCAGATTTAGAATGTATTACTATGAGTACAACTAAACACATATGTTGATCCATTGCTCAACGTATAATTGAAAATTGTTCAAAATATTTAATTTAGAGTATTTTCATAAAGGGATATACTTTGTGTTTGCAACAATATTTTATTGCAGTATTCTGCCTGAGTGGGCCAGAAAATAAAATATATTCCTATCGCTTTTCTATTGTAAAATAAATGACTATCACTTTATTATTAATGTGCAATGCAGTGCCAACCGGATCTTTGTTATATAGGCCTATTCACATATATTTACACTAGCTCATATGGCCAGGATCCAGAGCAGACAAGCGAAAAAAGTGTAATGGGTGTGTGACAATTTTTTTCTT